>CAKNWW010308307.1:4483-15229 GCA_932074435.1 Andricus kollari | reverse complement strand
TAAATATGACACGGAGCACCAAAAATGTTCGACCCGGCATTGGCCGTTTCTCACAAGGACTAAAAAAAGGTTCGGTTAGTACATAAGGACCGTTTCGACCGATACACTCAGCGTACGATATTCTGCGTTGGTGAAGTGCTTTATGTGTAGTAGGGTTAGGTTAAGCTATAAAAATAGGTTTGTGTGCGTCAAATAAATTAAGAATGTCAGACCGTACAACTTTGGGATTCTACCGGACAATATTCAGATTTATTATTTTTTCATGCTACTTCATCCGGACAAATTTCAAATACGACCGGATAGAATCAGGATAACGTCCCGGACAAATTTTGGAATTCGGAGTCTCTCCGGAATTTTTAGCAGGGAACGGACTGAACTGGACCGAAGCCGGGCTGATCGCATCCATCGACCACACAAAATACGGACTCAACCGGATCTGACCAGGACTGATCGAATCCGTCAGACCGTACAAATGTTCGGATTCTACCGGACGATATTTGGAATTATTTCCGTGCTCCTTCGGCCGGACGAATTTCGGACACGACCGGACAGAATCCGGAGGACAAAAACCGGATCACTTTTCGGACAAATTTCCGAATCCGGGATTTGTCCGGAATTTTTAGCAGGGTAGTTGCTTCACGGAGAAAAATGTATCCTCTTAATTTACTGGAGTTTCTATGCTAAGGATTTTCGTATTTGTTGCAGTAAAAATATAGCAAGAAGGCAATTTTTAAGTCAACCTTACTTCTATATATGTGATTTTTACTATTAAATGTCTGTAAGCGTTTTCTGTAAACATGACCACCCAGGAAAAAAGAATCAACTGAATGAACGTTTTTTGAATCGGAGAATTCAAGAATGCCGATTCACGCGAATCACGGTATATCGATTTGTGACATTTTTAATCGGTCTCATAAATTTAATAATTTCAATCGATCACGATACAGCCACCACCGATTCAGGGAAACTTCGTCAAATTATTTTTCTTTTTCATGATTCGGAACAATCGGAACGTCATTTACCGGCTGAGTACTTCATATTTCAGACAACTTAGATAATGAATGTTGTGCCGATTCAAAAAAGTAGAAAATAATTCAACTAGATTCTCCTAAATTGGTGGTTCCTGTTTGGTCGCCGATTGAAATGAATAAAATTTGCGTCAATCGGCATTCATAAATTCTCGGATTCAAATAATTTATATTCAATTGATTCTTTTTTCCTACACGGAAAAAAATGGAAGTGAAAAATTGGGTCTTTAGTGCCCGTAGTCGAGGTACTCATTACTGAACTGGCGTTGTACACAAAATTCGAGATTGAATTAGGTTATTGATTCAAGTGCAATCACGGTATTAACTACCTTAGGCAACTAAATAGATTACAGCTTGTTAACGGTCTGACTACTCTAGCGCACTTTACGGAATCCAGTCCAGAATAGGAATCGTTCCTATACTCGCAACTCTAAAGAATGATCGGCCAAAAAGAATTTACAAAGACACAGAGTGGCGGCTGTTGACGGGTCGATATAGTCACTTTTTATTTTATAAACTTACATTTATTTATATATTATACACACATATATTTACTAAGTTTCAAACATGAAATTAGGAATATTTATTTGCTGAAACAGAAAAAGTGAAGTTAGATGAAAAAACGTAGCTGTCGAGAATCCAACCGGGGTTTCCAACGCAGCAATCAGCTTCTCTCTGCAATCTGGTATTCTGGATGCTAAAGTAAGTGTAACGAAGCGCCCTTATGGTATCATGCAAGCAAGCTTCGGTTCGGTGCTGCCCGAACGTCTTTGAGTGCGGGGCATCCAGGAATAGTTTTACTGGACAGCTGCGAACTCAGTCGAGATCCCAATAGAAAACTATAAACTATACTTCGATTAAGACTTCGTCCTTCTGACAACTGAGACACGATATATAGATTATTATTATGGATGCCAGAAAGTATAGTAATTTAGGCTTTCTATTTTTTTTTTTTTTAAGAAAACGCTCTTTTTAGTAGAGACTTTAGTTTTTCAAATGTGTGATGGTTGACGCACTTAAATTGTGGATGATAACGTACGAAGTGTATACAATAACCTTAAAGTATTAAAAGATAAGGTTCTATGCAGGAGAGATACAATTTTTTAATGATTAGTGTGTAGTTTCACATTCCTTCCCGTGTCTTCTTCTATTCCTGAAATTGGGTAATCATTAAACAATTTGTGTACTGAATATCGAACTCTGCAATCTCATTTTTCTCCGTGCGGGTAGAATCATTTGTAATATTTACACGTGTTATGGACTGCTTATATTAGTAAAATGTTGATACTCATGGTTCGTAAATGTTACGGGAAAAATCCGTAGATATTACAGTCTTTCATTTGAGTTATATTACCAGGTACGCACAACGGTGTAGATACGTGAAACACATTTTGGAGCAAAAAGGACAATGATTCTGACATCCGCGATCATATAATTTCTAGTTGACTGATAAAAGGGTTTATTGGTCTTCGTAAGGAACAACAAATGACGCGAAAAGTAAAGCTATTTTTTTTTCTTTGATTGTCATGATTTTTGTGCGTGTTGAAGAGTAGTCAAATTGAAATGCAATCTGACTTCAAGCGAGAGCGAAACCCCAGGTGAAAATATTCACGTGGAAATGTACGTGGAAATTCACGTGAAAATTTACGTGTGAATCTACGTGGAAATCTATGTATAAATTTCCTCATAGATCTCCACGTGGAAAAACCGAGTTCACATTGTAATATTTTCACCCAACAGAAACTATACCCACGTAGATTTCTATGTATAAGTTTTCACGTAGAACTCCACGTGGAAAAACCGAGTTCATATTCTGAAAATATCATTCTCTATGTTAAGAATAGCGGAAAAAATGAACACTCGGGTGGGGGGGCTTTTAAAGTCCCTAAAAACGTACCACTTATTTTGTGAATGGCCACATACAGCGTAAGAAAAGACATGCGTCTCTCAAAAAGGCGCATATCGATGAGCTATCCGATTTTTAATCACGCATAAAAGCCAATTTACTAGAATTCTCTAAGATGCACCCTTTTGAGAACATTATGCATCCCGCCGTTTCGCGGTATACTTAAGCTACTGCACTTGTTTATTTATAACAATAAATTTTATGATTAGTTTATTATTTGAGAAATTCACTTGAGGAATATCAAAAGATGCGGATCGTGGGAGTCGCAGATCGGGTAATTAAATTGAGATAAACACCAATTAATTGATATTTACAGATTTATTACGAACAATGGACTTAGAAGTTTATCAATAATGCGGGTTGACAAAAGGTTTTAACACAATTACTACCGACAAGACTAAGCGTGTTTTTAGGTTATACAAGGGTACATGTCATTACGGTCGGAAGATAAGCGTCAACTGAGACAGTACTTTTGCAAGATCAGCATCCCTTCAGTCAGGGAAACTTTCCAGTAGATTAGAGGGAGGCGCAGGACCCAAACTGAGGAGAAGGGTCTTCATAAGACGGCAGGGGTGTATGATGAAGCTTCTATCTTTACGTTACTTCAAAGTAATTAAAATTTAACCTTACCCTCATCATACCGCTCGCCTCGTTCTGCCCTTTAGGAGCGAAGTAGTAACCTATAATGATAAGTCTAGACAAAACAATTTGTAATACAGAGATTAGACGTGTATGGTGACATAATTAATAATAGGTATTTGTGACATAATTATTCCTATATACAGCAACTTAGTGTCTATTCAAGAGAGAAAACACGGCTAGACACCGCCCGCCGTGATATATGTACACTCGAATCATGCTTATTATATAGATAAGCACACGGCGCCGCCCGCCGTGGCGAGATAGTGCATTACATCTCATACAGTTTTAAACAATCGGGGCTTGAACAGGAAGCCGACACAGTTGTACAATAGGTCGTCGGTAAACGCCGTGCGCCGTTTTAACGTCGACTACTCTAACTCGTTGATCTCGCCCGGGATGACACGATACGATTCGCCCTAACTGCCACGTAGACGGAGGAGTCAGAGAGTTGCGAAGTAGAACTAGATCTCCTTTGGCAAGGTTGGGCTTCGAATTAGACCGTTTATATCTATGCTGCTGTTGCTATAAATACTCAACAGCCCAACGTCGCCAAAAGTGTTCATTTATACGTTGTACTAATTGCCATCTTGAGAGTCTATTTTCTTTTAAAAGGAGAAGTGACGGTTCAGGTGCAGGCAAAAGAGGGGATCCTACGAGGAAGTGACGCGGAGTTAAATAAGAGAAATCATTAGGATCGCTGGATAGAGCTGCTCTAGGCCTTGAATTGAGGCCAGCTTCTATTTGGCATAGCAAGGTAGTGATCTCTTCAAAGGAAAGAGTGTTTTTTCACGCTCCTCACACCTGCCTCCCAGATTCCACGAAAATGAGGCGCAGAGGGTGGATTGAAATGCCAAATGACTCCTTCCTGCGTCAAAAAACTACGCAAGTCTTCAACGCGAGAGACCCTTTTAAACGAATTTGTGAGTTCGCGGTCTGCTCCTTGAAAATTTGTTCCGTTGTCGCTAGATAAATCACTAGGCAAGCCACGTCGAGATATAAAACGCTTGAATGCAGCTAAAAAGCTGTTAGTGGAGTTGTTACTAGCTAAATCCTAGTATATAGCTCGCGTAGCAATGCAAATAAATAAGGCAATATAAGCTTTTTGAGACTTGTGGCCTCTGCCTTTGTTTAGCCTCACGAGAATTGGACCTACGTAATCCAATCCCGTATGAAGAAAGGGTTCAGAAGGAGTCACACGGGAGACAGGAAGATGATCCATTTTTTGTCAGGAAAGCTCAGCTCGCTCTCGAACTCTGATGCATTAAGTGTAATGTCAACTGTGATCCACCATGCAAAGTTCGGTAGAATTATTCGGTAGAATAATGGGGTGCTTCGCTTCAAAAGAAATCGGGGCGTTCTCTAAACATCCTCCTACTCGCAAAATACCGTCTTTGTCAAGAAAAGAACTTGATTTGGTTAGTATCCCTTTTTTGTTAATATTTCAATCTCAGCGCGAAAATAATCGCGCTGCAGATACTTGAACCAAAACATTTTCGCTCTCTGGATTTTGTTATAATCGATAACTTTATTAACTGCGGATAAAGAGCGCTTTTGAGCCTGGTTAAGAAATCTATAACAATAAGCAGTTACACGTAGCAGTTTAGGCCACGAAGAGACTGCTTCCGATAATCGAGATGTTAATGTCTCGACAGGGTGCGATATTCCGACGTGAGTTTGTGTACGCTCTTCTAAGTTCACATCGTGGGGAGTTTCAAGTATCGAAGACGGCCATTTGACTGTCGTTTTATTGAGCCACGATGAACCACGCCACCAAAGATGGTGATTGATTAATTCCGTCGACGAAAGTCCCCGAGAGGCGCAGTCAGTTGGGTTCTCCAAGGTAGACACGTGTCGCCATTTAGCGTTCGGAACACGAGACTGTAATTCATCACTCGATTCGCGATAAAAGTGCAGTACGTGATGTTTATGGTTTTGGATGCCCTCGTCGTTCGCTGACTCAAGTCCCCGCGTCTACGGCATGGTCCCCGGGAATATGATTCAGTCTCTTTTCGAATACAGAATGAGCTATTTGTATTTTAGAGTTCCTTGTCAATCAATAAATGTGAAATATTCTAAATGAAATAGTGGTTGTTTCTCACATCAGAAGTGGAATAATTTCCAAAAAGTGATAAAAAAACGGCAAAATAAAAGCTGCAGTGTGAAAAATAAATAATAATAAGGGAAAAGGTGGAAGTGGGAAGTGGAGTTAGTGACAGTGACTATGGAATCGCCAACCTCAGGAGGCAACAGGAAGCGCGATGTTTCATCCACATCTTATACGCCGGAAGGTTCTCCACTTGCGCGGCGTCGCCGTTCCGCGACTCCAGAAGGTAGCGCAAATACGGCCGATCCGGTATCTCGGAGGAGAGGAAGGGATGTTTCTTCGTCAGAACCGATAGATATTGTGAGTGCCGTACTGGTACAATTAAACCGGATGATCAGTCGACTCTACGGAGTGTCGGTGCAGGACAAAGATGTAGGTGATTTTAATCCTTTTAAAGACGACATAAAACCCTGGCTGCGGAAAGTGGAAGAACGCGCGGAAATATATGGTTGGGATGACGCGTTCATATGTCATCTAGTGACAAATAAACTGAAGGGTAGCGCGGAGACCTGGTATAAGACATTGTCCAGTGTTCCAAAAAGCTGGTTAGTATACAAACAGCTACCATTAAATAGTTTTCCTAGTACGCGAGATTTGCATCAGCTGATAACTGATATGTTACGAGAAATTGAATGCGATCCGGAAAATGGACCTTAATTTGTGCGGTCGTGACGAAGCAGATCTAATTTCGGTGACTTGGATGATCCGTCTATAAAGTTGGCGGTAAAGGCGTCGGGAATCTCGGATCCGGCAACGCTCGCGGTGTACCCAAAAGCATTCCTTGGAAGTGGTGACAGAACACCGATAAGACCGGGTAAACAAAATTTGCTTCGAACAAAGCCAGGCGATACGGCGGCGGCGAAAACATATCCGGGAACTTCAGCTTAAAAATGATATCGTTGCTCTGAAATCGGACACAAGAATTTTAATTGAACACTCGGTCGCCGTAGGCCGGACGATAATTTTTGCTACATTTGTAAGCAGGAAGGGCACAAGAAAACCTAATGTCCGAAAAAATCAAAGACATTTACATACTGTTAATTTGATCAGGCAGAAAGATTCAGGCAGGAAATTCTTCAAATCATGTGTCCTAAACGGGGAAACGCTAACCGTCTTCATTGATATTGGGAGCGAATGTTCACTGATCACGGATAGGCAAGCGAAATTTCTGCGTTTTGAACCAAAGGCGCTTCCTAAAAGTATTATTTTGACAGTATTCGGAGGCACGGAGATAACCGTTGACGCATTCGTTCTTTATCAAATCAAAATCGATGAGGTAACCTTAGAAATTGAGATGCTTATTACACAAACTTGTGTACCATGGGCGGAGATTTTAATAGGACATAATTTTACTGAAAATCTTCAAATAAGTTACGAGCGTATCGGGGATAATTCGAAATTCTATTCAACACCCCAAATCTGTTCAATCAAAGGTTGCCAGGAATTGGATATCGAAGTTGGGGACGTGACTGAACAAGACGCGCAAAAACTTCTCGGTGTTATAAAAGATTTCTCTACATGCTTCGCGAACGATTCAAGTAATATAAAAGCAATACCTAACGTGCAAATGGAAATCAAACTAAAATCGGATCAGGTGGTTGAACATAGGCCTGACAGAATGGCAGAAACAGAAAAAAAGGAGATGAGAAATATCGTTGAGGGCTTATTGGAAAATAGTATAATTCAACCGTCAGTATTCCCATATTCTAGCCCCGCTTTATGGACCACTAAGAAAAATGGGAAGAAGCGTCTTTGCGTTAACTATGGCGCCCTTAATAAGATAATAGATAAAGATCACTACCCACTACCAATAATTGAAGATTTGTTGGATCGCCTAGCTGGTAGTCACTTCTTTACTACTTTAGATTCTTTGTCTGGATATCACAAGATTAGCATCGCACCATCTTCTGTTAGGCTTACAGCTTTTGTTACCCCTGAGGGCAAATTCAAATATACGAGAGTGCCATTCGGACTATGCACAGCTCCGTTTGTTCTTCAGCGCACCATAGATAACATTTTGGGAGACTTGCAATTTAATAAAGTTCCATTGTATCTCGACGATGTGTTAATCCCCTCGCGTACGGTAGACGAGGGACTGCAATTTCTTACAGAAGTACTGTCTATATTTGAGAAACACACTATTACTCTGAACGTCGACAAGTGCGAATTTTTAAAAACTGAAATAACCTATTTGGGGTATAAAATTCGAGGCGGAACGATTGGACCGAGTGACCAGAAGATAGAATGTATCCAGAAATTCCCAGCTCCTAAAGATATTCACCAAGTTCGACAATTTCTGGGAGTTGTAGGTTATTTCCGTAAATTTTTGGAAGGCTTTGCAGAAAATTCAAGGCCATTGACAGCTTTATTACGCAAGGGGCAGCAATGGGTCTGGACGGAGGCTCAACAGGCTTCATTTCAAGCGCTGAAAGGCCATTTAGTGGCCAAGCCCATTTTAACCCTATTTAATATCGACAGACCCAGTGTTTTGTATACAGATGACAGTCGAGTCGGATTAGCCGGTATGTTGGTGCAAAAATACGAGGAAGGAGAAAAAGTGGTTGGATATTTCAGTCGACATACTACGCTAACCGAACAACGATACCACTGCTTTGTAGTGGAGACACTAGCAGTAGTTGCCAAGAAACGTTTTCGACATTACCTAGTAGGCGTGCACTTTCAAATACTCACTGATTGTTCAGCAACAAAAAGCGCTCTGCAGAAAAAAATATTGAACCCACGAATAGGGCGTTGGGTATTACAAGACTTACAGGGCTTTCACTTTTCTATTACGCACCGTCCTGGTCAGCAAATGGCACATGTAGATGCTCTTGAATAGACACTAAGTTGCTGTATATAGGAATAATTATGTCACAAATACCTAATATTAATTATGTCACCCTACACTTATAATCTCTGTATTACAAATTGTTTTGTCTCCTGGACAGGGAGTGGTACTACGTATCATCCATCTACGGTTCGCCAGCGAGTACTGCGAAAGTGATCTTCGCAAGCCAGTTCACTTTCAGTGAGAATAGGTTTCTCAGGAATCTCTTCCAGTTCCCAGAATCGTCGCAGATCTGACTGGAGAGTTTCTAATGTGAAGCAGTGTTGCGGGTACAGTAAAGGTTTGCGCTAGAGGTTTGCTGTTTATAGGGCCTGATACAATCCATCCGAACACAGTGCGCTGTGCAATTAGCGCGTTGATGAAACCCTTGCGCACACCATCTAATAGAAAAGCACCATAGTAACCAGCACCGATGACAAGATCAATCGGCTCATTTTTAAGGAACTGAGGGTCAGCAAGTTCCAGGTCCTTAAGATGCTTCCATTGTGAAGCACAAGAAAATTGCGGGGGAGAATATGACGTGAGACGCGATAGAACTAGAGCAGAAATAGGGACCGATTCATCCCTTCCGTCTAACGGCGAAATCAATCATTCGACCCGCGATCGTACCACCCTGAGTGAGATGTCTCCCATACCTGAAACTTTTGTCATGACCGGAAGCCGTTTAGCGCTAAGTAATTGCGCTACGTATTCGCTTACAAAAGTAGACTGCGAGCCCTGACCTGAGAATGCCCTCAACCGTAATCCACGTCCGTTCGTCGCTCGTACTAATACCTTTGCGGTGGCTAATAATGTAGGCTGACAACTAACATGATTGGCTTGAGTTTTTGAATAATTATTGAAACCATTTGAATTTGTTGGTTCTCACGACCTTTTAGCCTTTGCCCACTATCAGGATCTTCAAATCTATTGGACACCTCAGACGATTGTGGAGCATTTTACGCGAGAGCGAGGGCACAGGAAGAAAATTGCTCGTTATGCAACAGAGTATAGTGACGTCGCTTACATTGAGCGCAAGTTTTGTTATTACAGTTTCGCGGTATATAACTAGGTTTCAGACAATTATAACAACATCTATATTCACGAGCAATTTCCTTCCTTCTGGTTACGGGTTGAGACTTGAACTGATGACATTGTGCTAAAACATGATTTTGACTGCATAATGGACATTTTGTCGCGGTAGAGTTGGCGTGGTGAGCCTCAGTTAACAATCGTTGCGATTTGTTATCATTATTATTTTTTGGAGAATGATTAAATACATCTCGCGACATCTGAATTGCTTCTAGAGCAATTTTTCCCACTCTGCTATGGTTTGGTTACTCAATTTCATAGTAACTAAAAATACAATATCATCCCAATGCTCAACACGACGGTTCAAGTTTGCGCTGTTTTAGAGTTTCCCAAGCGCTCTCATAATTCGCATCAGTAATTGCAAGGTGTTTAATAAGTTGAGCTGCTTCATCAGTTAAACGAGATTTTAAATAATATAGTTTTTGAGACTGTCAGATTTTCGCGACGGTCAATTATTGAGGAAAAAATATCGTGAAATTGTTGCCATTTTAAATAATCTCCTGAAAACTGGGGTAACTCTATCGCTGTAAGTCTTATTGTCGGCTCACAAGGGGAAGGCCTGCTCTGCAACATTGACTTTGAGATGAGACTAGTATAAATCGATAGAACGTCGAAAAATATTAGACACGTATAGCGGCTTTTTTGTGATTGGGCCCTAGTTTTTTTTAAATGAATTTTTGAAAATCACGATTATTGTGCTATACGAGTATCTGCCGTGGCGCACGAGATTTTCCCAACCGAAGTCAGTGGTACAGCGGTAAGGTGGTTGGCTTAGGAGCACGCTGTCGCGCGTTCGAACCTTTTTAGCGAAAATTTGTTGTTTGCTCTTTTTATTAAAAACGTGTTAAATAATTATTTTATAACCCCTCAGGGTGATTAAATTTTTTTCCGCCCTTTTTTTGAATTTTACGATTCAATAAACTAATTATATTAAATATGTTATTTATTATAATTATTTATAATAATTATTATTTAAAATAATCATAATAATATAATATAAAATATAAATATAATATAAATATAATATAAATGAGAAGTTGTAGGCTCCGGAAGCTACGATCATGGTTCCTTAAAGCAACCAATCCCGACGCAACTGGAACGTTTACGTCATCCACTTCTGCTCCTTCTGTCCTAGAAGGTAAGCAAG
>CAKNWW010308289.1:12597-23662 GCA_932074435.1 Andricus kollari | reverse complement strand
CATATGATGGGCAAATATATTGAGCTAAAGATAATTATGGAAGAATAACGGCGATGCATTGCATAGATTTTTCAACGTTTTGATGAAAAGAGACAAGCACTTGCAAATCAGCTGATTTCTCTCCAAGTGTTTTGTGTGTATGAGTTTCGGGTTTGTCGTGTTTTGTATGACTTTTTCAATAAAATCATATTTTTGTGCACATGATGTAAGAGTTTTTGACAATTATTATTATAATAATAATATTCTTTTGCAAAAAATTGCCTTTACAAGTTTTGAGATATTTCAAAATTTCTTGTAACGCATCCATATTCCTGAAGAACAACCTAACAAAATCAAGTAGTTGTTAATCACACGCCTTTCTTCCTGGTTTTTAAATAGCAGAAACAAGCACTTTAATTATCATTTTTCACAAGCAACTATGTCGAGGTTATGTCGGCTACGCTTTCGCACAAAGACGTGGCGCAAAACTTATACAGGCTATCGTTTGCAAAATCATGTTAATAAATGTCAAAAACACTTACCTTCTGTGCACAAAAATATTATTTTGTTGAAAAACCATTTAAAACGTGACAAACCCAAAACTCAAGCACACAGAACTTGGAGAGAAATCAGCTGATTTCCATGTACCCATTTCTTTTTATCAAAAAATTAAAAAATCTATTTAATGCATCGCCGTCTGCAAGTGGCGGGTCTGCAATCGTGTGAAAGAACCCTCAATGGTTTAATTTTAATATAATCTGATATAATTATACGATCGCTCGCTCGCTACAGTTGTCAGCAATGGCACTGTCAGCGGTTTCCGAACGCATACAAAAACTACTGGCAGTACTAGTGCTATTTTTTTTATATTATATTTTTGATAAAGTTATTTTAAATTTTCAACGTGCAATAGGCAAAACTGACCTTTCTACATAGGAGATAAAAAACGAGCATATATCTGTGAATCAAAAAGGCATGCGATCTCATCTCAAATGTTGTTAAGAAGCGGTAAGCGTAATGTAGTGAACCCTTATTATATATATAAGTTAAAGCACTTGTGAAAAAGCGTGGAATAAAATACGTCGAGAGGCCGATGGATCTAGCATATAGCAAAAGAATGATTTTCAAACGTCGTGGTTCGAGTAAGAAAGCGAACTTTTGCGAGCAGTCAAAAAGAAATGATCTCTAGAGAACGAAAGCAGAGTCTAATAAAATGTATGCAGACTTAGATGGTCAGTGCATCCAATGTTTTCTAAAATCAAAACATTTAAACACGTCTGGATTTTATATCGTCTCCTCGCTCGCTCGCTACTCGACACCAGAATAAAGCGATAAGAATCCCAGGCACATAACCTACCATAATAAATGTTTTATTCCTTTAGATACTCTCTTACCTATATTATTCGATTGGCTTAAAATATTTTCTAATTTAAATTTTTGTCATCTTCCTCTTTATCCTTGAGTTCTAGAAGATTCTACATTATAATCGACATGTTTGAGATATAATTTTTTTTCAAAGCAAAATGTAATGCGTCATGAAAATAACCTTAAACTTGTTTAACAAAAAATTTCGCAGTTTAATTTGATGCCGTCATCAAGAATGTTCTAGAAGAATGTTTTTCACGAATTATTTGCGTATTAAATAAATAAGGAGGAATTTTAAGTTAAATATGTTATCTATAAGGAAGCAATACATCAAATTTAGCTAACCAAAATTGGATGTCATACATAGCCCTCCGTATCAAATTTTTCATCTGTATGCCTGCACACCTGCACCTTTTTTGCGCACTAAATAAATATATTATATGTAGGGAAGCAATAAATCATCATTGAAATAACTATATGACGCAGTAGAAATTGCCAGGACAAAGCAAAATATAACCTTGGAAGTATTTACGCGAAAAATGCTTGAGATAAGAATAACGTTGAAGCTATTTGTATGAATTCAGAATTGCGCAATATTATTGTGTGACGTCATAAGGACACATCGAGAATGTTCTAGAAGCTTAGCACGGACATGAACCACTGCAGGTTAGAAGTTTCTCGATTTTGGTAAGGTAGGAATCTTAAGCTAAAACCCCCGCTGATGGAGTACGGATATTCATGATGATGTCATACATATCCAGACTCCGTCTTGTACAAGTGGCTCAGTACCCGTCTTGTAAAAAGTGGCTTAGAAACCGTGGTTTAGAACCCGTCTTTTAAAAGTGGCTTAGAAACCGTGGCTTAGAATTCGTCTTGTAAAAGTGACTTAGAAACCGTTATATTATATAGTAGCCTTAGTGGAAGATTGCAAATTTTGAAATATTCTATTATGTTTATTTTGTATTTAGCATATTTTGATAAATTTATTTTAAATTTTCAACGTGCAATAGGCAAAACTGACCTTACTAAATAAGAGATGAAAAGCGAGCATATAGCTGTGAATTAAAAGGCATGGGATCTCATATCATGTGTTTTTATATGACGTAAGAAGCGATAAGTGACTGGCAGTGCATCCTTAATATATATAAGTTAAAGCACGTGTGAAAAAGCATTGAATATAAAGCACGCTGTATTATCTCTCTTTCGAGTCTCGAAATTGTTTGCAGTTACTTATTTCATGTGACACGTCGAGAGGTTAACGGAACTAGCATATAGCAAAAGAATGATTTTCAAACGTTGTGGTTCAACTAAGAAAGCGAACTTTTGCGAGCACTAAAAAGAAGTGATCTCTAGAGAACGAAAGCAGAGTCTAATGAAATGTATGCAGACTTAGAAGGCCAGCGCAGCCAATTTTTTCTAAAATCAAAACTTTTAAACACGGCTGGATTTTATCTCCAGTCCTCGCTCGCTCACTACTCGACACCAGAATAAAGCGATAAGAATCCTGAGCACATAACCTACAATAAGAAATGCTTCATTCTTTTAGATACTCTCTTACCTATATAATTCGATTGGTTTAAAATATTTTGATCTTCCTCTTTATCCTTGAGTTCTAGAAGATTCTACATTATAATCGACACGTTTGGGATATAATTTTTACAACGCAAAATGTAATACGTCATGAAAAATAACCTTGAACTTGTTTACCAAAAAATTTCGCAGTTTAATTTAACGCCTCCATCAAGAATATTCTAGAAGACTAGTCTAAAGTCTGGTTCAAAAGTAGGCGTCCCGCACTTTCGTCGCTCGATACTCGTTAAAAAAAAATCGCAGAATAATCTAGTCAAGTACTCGTAAAAGTTTAAAGTCAAGATATTACATTTTTCAACTGTCCTTACCTCTAAACTATTCAAGATATAGAAAATTCTTGCAATATATATCGAGAAAATGTTGTTGCAGACTTCACATGACAATTCGAGGTCAATATGTTGAATAGATTAGGTTGCAAACGTGAGCACATTTTGAAAATTGGTCGTTTTTACGATTTTTTTGGTTTTAATCTTACAATTTCTGAGGCATTAATATAAAATCACCCTCCCTATGGATCACGTAACCTTGCAGCTGATGGGAGGACTTAAGGATTTAATCGGACTAGTGACCTGGAGATTTTGAATCAGAGGGACCGCACCGCGAGGTATAGTTGCTCTGGGGAACTGACGGTCTCTCGTCTGCGGGATCAGAACTAAGGAGTGATTTTTCCAGGGGTAATAGCAAAGCCCCCTGGAATATCGAAGCCTTGAGTTATCATGCTGCCAAGCCATAATGGGATCGCCATGTCAAAGGTTGAATTGCACCAGTGTTACCAAATCCTTGGGCACCCGACGCGTCGGGCCTCCTCAGTAGAGGCGGACACGGCGGAGTCACAAAAGAGGTATCCTAACGTTGACTTTGGGACACCATGTCGAATCCCTTAGAATGTAGACCCTCCCCTGCAAGCGGGGCTCTGCAGGGGGTGTTCTTTATTTCCCTAGCTACTTGTGGGACCGACATGGCTGACAAAATCAAGACGTTCTTAAAAAACCAAATACACATTAGGGTAAATTGATTATTTCCAAATGTCATTTTTTAATACAAGAGTTTAAAAAAAATTAATAACATTTTAGTTAAAATTTATTTATAATTTTAAGGTAGTGATATTTGTTTTAAAATTTTCAACATTAATATTTCTTTAAATAATTATCATACTGTGATGATTGGATTTTTATTTTCCGATCCACAATTTTTTTAAATCAAACATTCCCATATCTCGAGAGTAAGTTTTCGCAATTTCAATCTTTAAATTTTCGATAAATGAAGTATGGTAAGAGTATAGTAAAATTCAGGGCGATGTCAGTCTGTGGGTTGAGACTGATTCAAAAATTATCAAATTAAATACAGGAACCACGAAGGACTGCCGGGGTTGAGATATAAGTAAGACGGATCTACGTTGCGAGGATAAGGGCGCTTTTCGGGGGTGGACCTAGGAGAAATATTAGCAGATTTAGTGGACATTGCCGGGTGGTGTCGCCCGCTTGCGGTGACGTGTGAATGGCATGGTCATGCCTGGCTTGTGTCGAGACTCTGGCTTGACTGTCGGGCGACGCTCAGCTGGGCGGTAATGGGAGCGCCTTGTCATACACGGAACGTGGCACCGGCGTGGGAAAGAGACAGCAGCTAGTATTCGTGCATCGGGTTAGATTCCGTGGTGAGTCGGGGCTTCCTAGGGGATGTCGGGATTCTAATCGATGGTGGCGTCGAATTTCGTCCGTACGGGAGCCATTCTCTCCGTAGCGACGATGGGATGTTCCTTGGCGATGAGGATCTTTGGGTACACGGAAGTGATACTCCCCGTGATGAAGATAGGTTTCTCCGTGGCGACGAATTCTCCTGCCGATACAGGAGTAATCCTATCTGTATAGGGGATCGGTTGCGACGCTGCTGTGAAGGCCGCATGCAAGTGTTAGAATGTGGGGGTCCCCGAATTAAGTAGGCAAGGTAAGATAAAAACTTACGTTTATTTAGGTAGCATCGAAGTATACACTACGGAGGCTCGGGGAGAAGTGACTCGGTAAAAAAAAGGAATGGGGATGAGGGGGCCCGGACCATCGCCCTCTCTTGCGAGAAAAGCGAGAAAAGCCCAGAAGCGGGGGAAAAAACACAACATCTGAGATATTATTTTATATAAGAAAAGTAAAAAAAGAGGAAAGGGGGTAGAGGGGTCGAAAATGAGGAACGCAGGTAGCTCAGGGTTGGCAGCTGGTCGCTGCATCGAGACGAATCTCATCGTTGCTTCGACTCCCCGTCCCCGACCTGGGTGACTTATTTCATGAGGAAGTTTTTTTGGCATCGCGTGTTTACGAAAGGAATCAAAATTATATTTAGCTAGAGAGCAAATATGTTGAATTGGTGATAATGATGCAGATTCATCAAAGTCGCGGTTTCTTTGATACACTCTGAAATGTATGACAATTGAAATTCTCTGTGAAGGACAGAATTCTTGGTATATCTAGGGACTTTGGTGATACGTCTGAGAAATTTATTTTGAATGATCAGAATGTGATTAATGTTGCTTTGTAACGCACCTCCCCAAATGGTATAGACTTCCCTTCAGTTTCCAGTTGAGAGGCTTATGCAGTTCACCCCCGAGGTATTTCACAGAGTTTTTGCATTCTATTGGTTCAGTAAAAATGTTAGGAGGATCTATTTTGACAGGCTTTCTGACTGAGAAAAAAATTGATTCCGACTTTGCTATATTAATTTTTATTCTCCAGAGTTTAGCCCAAGCCTCAATGATTTCAAGAGCTTTATTAAGTAGTTTGAAGATTTTTGCGATCGGCCAGGAAGAAGTTAATAATGCCGTGTCGTCTGCATTGGCGCTGTCGGTTGTCAGAGGGACTTTAACTTTCGACTGAGTTCCAAGACTCAGTTTCTTCTAAGTCGAATGACAGGTGAGGTTAGAACGCCCAGACGAGGAAAGAAAGAATCATGAAAGTTCACTAAATATGATTCATGGTTATAAATATAATTTATAACCATGAATATAATTTAGCGGACATCAAAGGACGCTACCGAAACGAAACAAAATACTTTCGTGATGTTCGCTCTGTTTCTATACTGCCAAAAAGTAACAAAATTCACTAGATTTATGTCACGTTATTCAAAATACCGAATTTGTAACGAAAATTTTTAATGACGGGTAATTATAAAAAATATTGTATTCAAATCCTTGTGCATCTTTGTAAATATTAAAAGGCAGACGAGTAAACTATGACGCTGTAGCAGTTTCGTTTTTTATTTTGTCACAATCTATAAAAACGCAACGAAAGGGAAACAAGAGATTTGGTACACAAGAGAGTTGGATCACCCTGTATAATGATTAAAATCAAAGTAGATACAACCAGAATTATGGTATTTCACAAGACTATGCTCCTCAATTACCCGCGGAAAACACCAAAGCTGATTATAATCCTAGAGTAAACCCATCTACCTCTAACATCCCTGTACCAGATAGAGCGAAGGAAGCACTCCTTACGATCCCTCATAATCGCTAACATTTTGGAAATTCCTCGAATCAAGGCAATTATGTGCCAAATGTTGGAGCAGCCGTGTTTCAATCTATCTATTCTTAACCATGTACCAGTCGTTCTCAAAACACCCATAATGCCACCCGAGAGGGAAACCCCTAAGCCTCGAGTTTAAAAATAATGTCATGCCTGGACAGGAAACAGCATCCAACTCGAGGCAAGTACAGGACAATTATATAATTTAAAAAATCGCTAGTGTGGAATTTCCCACGGACATACGTAGGGAACTGTTAGAAAATGAAGACGATGTAATTAATAAAAGATTGGACAAATGTCCAATTATTGAATTAAAATTAGAAAATAAATCTGTAAAATTTTTAATTGACACAAGCATTGAGGTCACTTGCGTATTCGAATCTTTTTATCAAGAGAATTTCGCCAATTTTGTAAAGTGTAAAAAACTACCAATTGTAGGTATGTCAATTACAGGTGCAACTGGCTCGAGACCAGTCCGTATTAAAACACAATTATACGCGAATTTTTGTTTATGCGAATGGGAAGGACAATTCATATTCATCGTTGTTCTAAATTTAAATAAAGATTGTATTTTAGGCGAAGAAATACTCAAAAGATTTAAATCGAAAATTGATTTTTAAGACAATGCAGTAATATTAAAAGACGCGAATAGCTCTGTAAAAATTTCTTTGGTAGAAGATGAACCTAAAATATAAGTGCAATAGAAGATCCGGATCATACCAATAAAATCTGCAGCATTCAAGGCGTGGTGAAAACTGGATATTAGAAAACAATTTTGTTGATTATATGTGGGGATGTAAGAATATTGATACAATTGAACTCGAAGAAATTAAAACATTATCGGTGGAAAATATCGAAAAAGTAGAGGCAATCGATACTTTAAATATGAGCGAAAAGCAAAGCTTGTAGAATTAATTTTATGACATAAGAAGTTGTTCAATAAAGAACCGGAGTTAATTAATGTTTCTCAACACGAATTTAAAATAAGGGATGATCAACCGTTTATTTGTTGCACATATCCAGTGCCCATGGCCTTCCGTGAACGTGTAGGTTGTGAAATAGATAGACTAATGAATGTAGGTAAAATTCAGCGTTATAATAGCCCTTTTATCAATCCTTTATTTATAGTTACGATGAAAAACCGCGATATTTGTCTTCGTTCAAATGCGAAAAAATTGAAAAAAATATATTGATAGACGATTATAAATATTCGAATTCCAATGTTTCTCATTCATTCTCTGGTAGCTTTCCAAGTATGTAAGGATTCTGAATTTGTTGGGATGTCTATTTTTGATACTACTGCGCCAGAAACTCTTAACGAGGGCATTATCTCTGACAGTTGCTGCATGTGTTCATACCAAAAGAAACGAGGTTCCCAGAAACCCGAGAGCTCACTCCGTTGTTCGGGAAATGATTTCAAGGATTAAAACTCCCGCACACTCGAGGCCTGACATAGTTCTTCTTGACTTCGAGAAACGAACCATGTTCGTTATCGAACTTTCGGCACCAGCTGACAAAAAATCATAGCCAAGGAGAATGAAAAGAAAGAGAGGTATAAAGCCCTTATAAGGGAGTTGCGACGGTTATGCCCGGAATATTCTGTTAAGCTATGATCGGCGCTCTTGAATGTGCCAAGGTTTCACTGGTTAATAGCCGGAAAAGCATCCCTGCGTGTCAACAAACTGCTAAGACACTTGCGGGGAAAATGCAGAAGGCGGTCGTCCTTGGGTCGCTCCGTGTCCTCAGGTTGCACGCGACTTTTGCCGGATCATCGTATTGAATTCGTCGCAGACTGTAACCACGTATCTCACGGTCATGAGGCATAGTTATAGCTGCAATTTCACCGCGATTTCGCTGGGAGAGGGTGCAATTTTTCAGATTAGCACCCACTCCCGGTAATGTAAGTAATGTAAGTTGCAAGGATATTAGATAGTTTCAGAATAGTTTGGCGGCATTTAAACACGCAATAACATTTATATTAAGTCTATTCATCGATGTGCGATATTTTGGAAAGGTTTCATGTACCATGGGCACTTATGACAGGACATAAAAATGCCTTGGAAATAAATTTAGATTAGGAACATCGCATTTTAAAAGTGTTAAGAAAACATAGTGACTATACAAAACAATTCGATTGTGCTTTGGATCACTTTTTGAAGGCCTAAAAAGAAAGAACAAGTTCGTTAACCAGCCATTTTTGGTAAACATTCAAAAAGTGACAACAAATTTAGCCTAATGACATTTTTCGATGAAATGAAAATTATCAGCGTTATAGAGTTAAAACATTGTGAATACCACTAGTATGCTGATGACTTCAAACTTCATCTTTCGGGTCCTGTTGCCTCCTTAAGAAATCTTGCTCTCGTACAGGAGTATATCGATAGGGTGGTGCATGGGGCCAGCACTAATAGGCTTTCACTCACTCCTGCTAAAACGAAAGCAATTGTGATTGGGCCATCCCCTTTCCCAACTTCTGAAGCGATAATGACTCTCTCGCCATTACAGATCAGTGGGCGGATTATAGATTTTGTTGAGGTTGTAAGAGATCTTGGATACATATTAAACATAACCCTATCCTGGAAAGAGCAAGTAATCGACATCTCGAGGAAAACATTCAGAATTCTGCACCAACTCAGAAGAAACAAAGAATCTTTGCCAGTTTCTACTCGTATACTTCTAGTTAAGAGCTTGATTCTGCCACACTTTAATTTTGGTTGAATAGTATATGATGACATAATAGTTGAACTTAATTCTAAACTTGAGAGAGCTCGTAATGCCTGCATTCGTTTTATCTATCACATACCTAAATATGTACATCTAACAGGCTATCGAAAGCAAGCAGGATTTCTGAATGTAGCTAAGAGAAGAGAGATGGGTAATTTTTTATACAATCTCTTTCACACCGAAACCCCGCGATATCACTTCAATTTGTTTGAATTTTCGACAGAAATCTGCCAGCCCATTCCAAACTTCTAGAAAGAAAAAAGAAAATCACAGTTCCAAAGCACCGAACGTGTAAATTACAACGGTCTTTCACAGTTAGGGGCGCTCGACTCTGGAACAAATTGCCTGTATCAATTAGGGAAGCGCCTTCCTATTTTCACTTCAAAAAAGCTTTTTCAGGGATGCCAGCGGTTCAGTCGTTCAAATTTAGGGAAAACAGGTTTTTTTTTATAAAAAAGGGGATTTTTGGGGGAAAAAGGGGATTTTTCAAAGTGTAAGGGGAGTGAAAGTACGCAACTTTTCTAAACTCATCATAAGTTCCTGAACCACAATGCCTGTTGGATCCTTACCTACGACACCATTTAATGTTTTTTGTATTGAATCAGAATTTTTCGTAGCTTCAACACAAGCTTTTCGGCATTTTCTAAATCAGACTGTAAAGTTGCAATGTCCTTTTTTCCTTTATGATATTAGCTAACAACGCCTTTTATATAGCACAAAACTGGTTACTTGAATTCGATCGAAAAACTAACTTTTAAATACAGAAAAAGACAAATACAAGTAAAGATTCTGGAAATGTATTGACATTACCTGAATGTTTCTTTCAGTTCAAGAATCTACTTTACATGGAAAATACAAATGTTTAAGTCATGTAAGCAAGAAATTATGAAAAAGAAAAAAAATCTAAGTAAAAATTTACAGGTAGATCACGTCTTTAACAATGTATCTATTGTCACTTACCTTAAAACCTAAAAGACGTATCTAATACTCGTTTTTACATTGCAATTTGTACTTAAATATTTTTCTCAAGACTTCTTCTTTGTTCTTATATAGATATACAGATATTTTCCGCAATATTCTCACAGACACACATTAGCAACCAATCATATTTACTCCTTACTAAAATAACCAATCACAGTCTTACAAAAATGAATCTAAACTTGTTGAAAAAAGGGGAAATTGGGTCAAAATTCTCGATTTTAGGGACTTTTCAAATTTAAGGGGGGAAAAGGGGATTAGGGGAAAAAGGGAACGGACTGGCATCCCTGCTTTTTTATGTATCTGTTTAATATTGATAATCTCACTCTAGAAATCACTCATTGCTCTTATCTAAGTCAGCGCCTCAGTACCTCAAAGATATGTAACATCTAAACTCATATTTTGATTCTTGCAACTTAATTACATCCTTCGGTTTATATGTTTGCGACAAGACATATAATATTTTGTTGTAACTCTGCTATCATAATTCAATGTTGATCCTTTTCCATCTAACACAATTACGCTAGCACATTCGCTCACGCACTTATAATTATTATTATCCACTAATTTTTTTAAATCTCTGTTGTACAGTACAATATAATTATAACTTCAAGAATATTGTTCGACCAGCGACTGTATTTTTAGTAATAGTCTATGTATCTCCTGTTCCTAGAGGGCTTTTTAGCCCTAGGGACTTATGCTAAATAAATCAATAAAGATTCGTGATGAGAATGTGCTCGTTAAAGCCAAAGAAGCTTTAACAAAAGAGAATTCACAATCACCAAATTACAGTTGTCGATGATTTGACCTTTAATTTTAAAAGATCTGGGCGCAAATGTGGGGGAAATACAAAGACCGAGCGCGTAGCGCGAGGTAAATACATCATCGAGCGCGAAGCGCAAGATAAATATATTATCGAG
>CAKNWW010308289.1:1354-12497 GCA_932074435.1 Andricus kollari | reverse complement strand
AGGCTTGCTCTACAACATGTACAAACTCAATATGCCTACCTTTCTATAATATAATTACCTTCTAATAATGTACGGGTAATATCACACGTCAGAAAGTCATTTCTCGCTGCGAACATCGCACAAAGCAAACTGTAGAAAGACCCCTCTGCATCAAGCAGAGTGGGGACTTCCAGCCAATAGCAGCATAGCACGCTCAACCCGCACGGAGAGCTAGTTCACGGGGAGAAGGGTCCCACACCGTTCGTCACTCAGGTCTCGACGCTCGTTTTGACGAGGTCACTTTCCGGCTTACGCTCCAGAGGAGAGTGCTCTTAGTAAGATTTAGAAGGTAGTACAGTGTTGACATATCTACATAAATAATATTTCAACTTACTCTTCTTCACAACCATAGGAATATGTGATAGTTTTGGTGAATTAGTGATTCGTGTTTCTTTATAAGAAAGGATGCTTTTATTTTATTGATTTAATTGAATATTTGAGAATAATAGTAGCTAGGTTTATAACAATTGAATCTAAAACTTTCTTTGAGATTGGTTCGCCCGTCTCCTGGCTCGCCCAAGATTCCTTTGCTAAACATTGCAAAGCTATTGGAATCCACATATTCTTTCTTTTTGCAATGTTCGTTCGCTCGTATTGTGGCTCTTAAGAATTTGTGGATGAAAATACCACAAACGTCCAATAATTGAATTTTAACTTTTTTATAAAAATAAAGCCAAGGTGCTCAACAAAATTTATTACTTTATGAAAATATCTTTTACATTTTAATGGAATCACGTTTGAAGCACCGATTTTTTTGGCTCAGGCAATGATTGCCAGACTGAGCCTTGCCAAAAAAATCAAAAAGATTTTCTCTTTTTTTTTAACAGAAGTTTCCGAGATTAGGATTTCTTTTGCGAGTGGAAATTAATATCTGATAATTTTAAGGTGGTTGAAAAAAAAATGAAAAAAAGAGTATCCTTTTCCCATGCTGAATTCGTGATAAGCCCATAGGAACTAAATATGCTTTGCGCCATCTCTATGTATTAATTAAAAATTCTATTAAAAAAAAACTATGAAAAAAAATCTAATATAGGACAAAATGCATGTTGCAGGTAGAGGTTTTGCCTATACTGATACAGAGTTTTTAAATTTTCAGTTGATGTGTCATCTCCGAGACTAAGAAACGTACAGACATGATTCTTGAAGAAAATTACACATTTTTGACTTCTGAAAATGTTGTTAGTATTGTCAATGAGCTAAAAGTCGCACTTCAATGTTTAAACAATTATTTTCTTCTTGAAAAAATACAAAGGGCTTTACGATAAACGAGGCAACCGCACACATAGCAGGGCACACCTACACAGTTCCTAAGCCCTGATATAACTGTGAATATCCCTAAATAAGTTGTAAGCATGCAATATTTTACCTAAAAGGATTAAATTTTTTAACAGCAATTGCAATATAAAATATGGTCATTTTTTATTTTTGAGCACAGTTTCGTGACTAATAGTCAACACGATTATTATTTTTGAGGAAATATAATGGACTGTATATCACTTTGAATAAAATCTGTAACAACTCCGGTGATTAAGAGAGATCCGAATTTGAAAGAATCGCAAATTAAATTTTTTCCATCCACATTGTTCATAAAATCATTAATGTTCATTTCTTATAGGGATATGTTGAATCAGGTCCAACAGAGATTCCCTCACAATTCCAGGTTTTTGCAAGATATATCAAGTTTTTTCCAGGTATAATTTTTCATAATGCGGAACCATTTAAGTAATTCGCATTCTTGTAAGGGGCCATTCACAAAATACGTGATACATTTTTCACGAACTTTTAACATGCCAGCCCCCTTGTGTGTTGCTTTTTCCATTGTTCTTAATATGGAGAATGATTGCGTATTCTAACATTACGTCATACTCAGTAGGTAACGTCGAAATCTATCAGGCTTTTATCACTTAGTGGAATGCAAAGCATTGTTTACATAGGAGTTTGACCAATTTAATTTGTTTTAGACGAAAGTAAGTAAAAGATTGTTATATCGCTTTGCTTTTCAGATAGAAAAGCCATTTCTCTAATTATTGTTGGCAATTTGGAAAGTGTGCGATGTGGCATCCATCAAGAAAAATTATAATGTGCCATGATTGAGGTTAGGTTGCATTGTTGTGACTATTGGTGGTGACAGTTTTGGAATTTTGGTAGTGCGTCAAACCGTATAAATAATTAAATCTTTAAATACTGAAATATTTTACTTATTATAAAGTGTCTAACTTGTAAGAATAAAAACTTAATGACATAAACTTCACAATTTATGAGTACAACGCTCAATGGTTTAAAGTGTTTTATACATTAAAATCTCTATGTTATCACCTGCTCAATTAAAATACAGTTTCTAACTCTCCTGAAATAAAATGTTTGGAACTAGTTCATCCATTGTTCAGTTCATTTTCAGAGAAATTACGTTTCAAAGCTCTTATCCAAGTACTTCGTCTCTTATATTAACAATGATTTTTAATTCATCCGATTTATTAGTTCCAATAAAATCCGGAAATCGAAAAAAGAATATTCCTACTTTACCGAAAAGACTTACAACCTACCACAACGCAATGTTGCGATATTTTCAATTAAAAATGCCTTACTCAACAAATCACAAAGTTTTGTGAGTCGTTATAAGTCACCAGCAATTGAGGTTATAGCCTTAATCTCGGCACATCATAATTTTTCTTGATGGATCGCCAAATCGCACACTTTCCAAATTGCCAACAATAATTACAGAAATGGCTTTTCTTTCTGAAAAGAAAGGGATATCACAATTTTTCACTTATATTCGTCTAAAAAAATTAATTTTAGTCAAACTCCTATGTAAACAATGCTTTGCATTCCACCAAGTGATAAAAGCCTTACAGATTTCGACGTTATCCACCGAGTATGACGTAATGTTAGGGTACTCAATACTTTGATAGAGCCCCCACCCTCCCTGAACGTATCACGTATTTTGAGAATGACCCCTAAAACAATCGACTTGGAATATGTTGACTAGTCATCATTTTATGTGAGAAACCTTTTTTTCCTAATGTAACTATTTTGTTCAAAATTATTTTTTTTATAGTTTCAAATTATTTTTTTGTGGCTGAAAATCATTTGTTTTGTGGTTGACACATAATGTTTTTTACTGAAAAATTACTTTTGTGGTAAAAATAAATTTTTTTGGTTTAAAATTCTTCTACTCCAGTTCAAGATTAATCATTTTGGTTGAAAATTCACCTTGAAGGCATTTTTAAATACAGAAGATGATTTTTCGTGAGATAAAAAAGAGAGGACAGTACAGAAAACCGGTAGAAAGGGAGAGATTGAGGGCAGAGAGTTTTGGCTCAATAGAGCCATTCGTAAATAGGAAGAGGGATAGGGCGGAGAGAGGAAGTAGTGAAGATAAAGTAGAAGCAGGATCCACCCTAAAAAATCCGAAAATTTACAGTAATGGGGATATATGAAGAAAAGACTAGAGGAAATAAGGAAAGAAATTAGGCAGGAAATGGCAGAACTTAGGAAAGAAATGAGGAAATGGGAAGAGGTTAGAAAAAAGCTAGAGAAATGGATGCAGAGGCTGGAGAAAAGACTAGAAAAAAAGGAAGAGCCGAATAGAAAGGTAGAGGAGTTGGAACGTAGATTTAAAAAAGTAGAAAGCTCAAACCATGAGTTTAGAGTAGTGGAGAGTGGGAATAAGGAGAAGGAAAGGCTAAGAAAACTATAACAAAGAATAGAAAAGAAAGAAAAAGAAACATAGCGATAAAGGGTCTAAGATTAGAGGGGAAGGAGCTTATGGAGGGAGTAGAAGAAGTACTAAAAAGGATTGATGCTAAGCTAGAGATAGAGGAAGTGCGAAGTGTAGTAAGGGAAGAGCGAAGAGGGGAGAGAATGGTACTGGTGAAACTAAAAAAATGGGAACATAAGAGGGCAGTAATGACAAAGAAGAGGGTGTTATATGGAAACTCGGAAAGAATAGAGGATGATTTGACATGGCTAGAAAGGAATATGCAGTATAAGTTAAGGAAAATACCGGAAGAGGATAAAAAAGGGAAGAAAAACATGGGTTAGGTATGGGAGAATAATAGAAATGCTTCAAACAGTAATTCGGTATTATTTAAAATTGTGGTCAGTAGTACTTTACCAATTTGGACTAAATAAAAGTAGGCTAATTGACAATTTGGATAAATAACAATTGCAGTAAATTGTTTTCGGTCATACAATTGTCGGTAAAATTAAAATTACGGGCAATACAATTTGGACAATATACACGTGCCTCAAAATTAATCTTTTTACATTTCAAAGGTAAACAAAACAATGTTTAAAAGATGTTAAAATGTTGAGAGAAGCTTTTAAAGTTTTCATCTGAAGGTTCAATATTTCTTTTTTGAATTTCTAAATTGATTTTTGTTCTAGATTTGTTCAGTCTCCAAATTTTTATAGATGTGCTCACTACTAATTTCTAATTTAAATAAGATATAAGGCGTGTGACGCCGAAATATATTTTGTAGTGAGCCCTCCGAACACAGATAGTCTTCTCCTTCTGGTAAATCATCAAGTCTGTGGCTCTTAGGTGACTCTCTTACATCGAGTACCTACCTACGAGTAGGAGGCCGCTAGTGGAGTGGTGGAAAATGATTTCTCAAATCAGTGCTCGATTGGCCTTCTTTAGCTACGAGTTCACGCAGCCTAATCGAATATAACAATTCCTAGCTGTCTGGTAGCCCCCACCCACTCAGTATCTGCTTGCCACACGAATTCTCTTACCTCGAGATCCACGACTATACTCTGTTCCACGAGAGAACGAATTTGGCCGCGCACGTTTTTATGAAAGAAGGCGTCGACAAATTTTTTTTCGTTTGGTCGACAGCCAATCGCTGTTAAAAGAGGACAACATTTTTTTCAAATACACTGACCCAAGTTTTTTCCTACATTTTTTGTAGCCTCACTGACGGCCAGATGAGCGGACCGAACGTGACAGTTACAATAGGCCATAAATATTAAGGGACTTTCCAGACAAATACTCACGCCTACGATTCCCCTTCTTTGACAAACTGCGCGCAGAGAACGAAATTTCGTCGTTTCAGACATTCGTTCTCTCGTGGAACAGAGTATAGACCCTTCTATTTCTTAAAAGTGCCACAATATAATCATTCGCGGAGAGAGAAGAGCAGATCTTGGGTTCACCCTGAATTTCGCTCTTAACCCCTGTATATTTTTAATAAATGGCGTTAATTATAAATAATAAATATGTTTGCAATTAATATTATAGATGCTGCCTTTTTGCTTAGAAGAGATCTTTTAATTTGCAGTATGATTTCCGGAAGAGAGTAGGAATCTACGAATTGCCTTTTGCCATAGAACTCGATGCCGGGAGACTCGGCGACTTCTGCGAAAGAAGGCAGTAAGTCGTAGATGTCGTGATCCATTTATTGGATCGTGGTAGATGCTGCCTTCTCGTGTAGAAATCGGCCACGAGTTTAGGGGCTAGTCTCCCAAACCATGCAGTTACTCCTGATTTTTTTTGCAGATGCTGCCTTTTCCCTTAGAAATAATGTTTGAGACTTGTAGTTGCTGCTTTTTAAGCTGATAATGCAATAATTAATTTAAACAATACTAACAATTTTTAACGATTATTTAAAGGCTGAAGCTATAACTACGCTAACGTGAACCGATCTCATGAAACTAAACCTACGCGAAGTGGATTTGAAATGGTCTTTAATGTCCATATGATCCACTTCACGTAACTAGTATTATTTATCTTAAATAATAATTCAGGCTGAAACCATTAATGTTGAAATAATTAATTAAAATTTTTAAATAATAAAAAGAGATAACAGAGAAAATCTTGAAAACATAAAATTATATAAATACAGTCTAACCTTAAAGCTTGCAAGCGCATGCGCAATTAGAACTCTCTTTTAATCTTTTAGTTTTGTTAATTCTTGTAAGAGGATTTTTTTGTAATCTAACTACTCAGAAAAACTTTTACAAAAGTGGAGAAAATCACTGGGAATTTTTTTTGCTATTCAGCGATCACTCTGAACTGTTAATGAATATAATAAAGAATGTAAAAAAAATTGAATACATAATTATAAACACAATTTAAATTCTTATGGTTTAATAATTTTAATGTCAAATAATTTTAATTAAGAGGCTTTCAAAGTTAGAATTTCTTTTTAAACCTGAAAATTCAAATATTAAATTTATCTTTTTAAAATGGCATTGTATTGAAAGTCATTAATTATTTTTAAATGGAATTTTTCATTTTTAAAGACATAATTTTTTTTATTCACATGTTTTCAGAGTCTACAAAGTTTGATGCTTCATATTGTAGGAGAGATTAAAACCTTACACATATACTGCTGAAAATATTTGAATAATTGCATTGAAGATTTTTTTTTTCAAATTTGAAAGTGTCCAAATTTAATGGTATGTAATACTTTACCATGAGATCAATTTAGTTCTTCACAGTTTTTGTCCACAATTATGACTTAAAAATAAAATAATGTCCGGACGTAATGAATGCCTAGAAACGGATTCTGGGAACTATTTTTTTTGTACGGATTTTAGTCCTACACAATTAAAATGATACCATAAAAGGCAACTCTCGCAAATGATACTTGAATCTTTTTAAACGGTTGAAGTATCATTCAGATTGAGTATCCTTCAGATATCATAAAATGGGTTGCGCGAAAAATGTAATTTAATTATAAAAGATTCTTTTATAATTAAATTACATTTTTCGCACAACCAATTTTCATTTTGCAATTTAACGTCAACAATTCTTTTTAAAGTTTCGAAAGCGGATTTCCTCATATAGGGTTTCAAAATTGTTAGATCACTTCCACTTTATATGTCAAGAAAAGCACAAAGCCGGAAGCTCTTTGCTCGTAGCTCGCATGGCCTTGTTCTTGTTACTTCACGTAGGTATAGTTTTATGAGATCGGTTCACGCATGAAGAATAGACATAAGGAGCCCAAAGTCCTGTACGTTGGCTTCACCAAAATGAGCATTTTTCTGTGGGATGTACAAAAACGCATCGAGATGCTAGATCTTCTCGAGCGCGGCGCTAGTGTGGTACGGGTATCGATGGTCGCCGTCATGGTCACCTGAAGACTCATAGAAAAACTCCTTAATCGTTTAAACAATTTTTTGAGCAATGTAAAAACTGTTATAAAATACAATAATTCTGACTTTTACGTTGGAATCTAAAACTCTTAAGTATTCTTTATTCAAATCTTTATACTTCGAAGGTTATGCTAATTCGTCAGCGCAATAATTCAAAAGTACCTACCTGGTCCATTGCAGGATCACTACAATTATACACACTTCAAAAAAAGATGTTTCGCGATGAATAAAATTATTTAAATATGTTTTATGTAAATAACAATTTATCTATGTAAAACACATATCACAGAGGTAAATACTGCAAAATGTCAACTGACGTTAACATAGGCAGCTGCCATTTAATACCAATGCCACACCAGCGCCATACACGACAAAATTTTGCTCATTTTCGGTTACACTACTTTGGTCTCCTTATGTCTATTCTCCATGGGGTTCACGTTAGCGTAGGTTTAGACACTCCGTTACTTTGGAATAAAAAAAATCAATATTTAAATTTTATATTTAAATTTTTTATACTTATACTTTTTCAGGAATAAAAATCTCATTTCTGGATTTTTTGCAGTTACTGCCTTTTTCCTTAAAACGGCAGTATTGATATGTGACGCCCGCGAAGAAAGGGACCAGTGCGTCAAAGCTGAATTTCACAGGACGGGCGATCGTAGTAGAGTCCGCAAGCCAGCATTTGAGTAGTGGGGATGCGTCTACGAAAAGCACCCCCTCCACTTATCAATACACTTTTAGGCACGAGCCAGTGTAGCTCACGGACACGTCGCGTACAGCTATGTGGTAAGCGGTGGGGCTGGCATTCGTAGGCCTCTCGTTCGGTCTCCGCGTATGCTTATCATGCCTACGTTTGTAGCTTAATAACAAAAAAAGTAATCAACTTAATCAATTTCTGATTATTGGAAATGAAAGAGTAACTCAAAAACTATCGATTGGTGTAAGAAAATGAAAATCGATTTTTTCCGCATTAGGTCCCTTTCTGCGCGGACGGTCACGTATATAAACATAAGTTATCCCGGGATATCTTGTAGCTATGAGGGAATATATTGACAAGCAAGTAGAAAAAGTTTGACATGGTCAAACGAAGCATAGTCTGGGTTGTAAAAGATGGGATAGTGAATCATTCATTTCTCCCTTTTTTTAATATTAAGAATAATTATATAAAAGAGAACTGGAAGCGTTATATCGCGCGCGGAACACACGCTTGCTTGCTCTAGTAATTATTACAAACTTTATATTTTCGTTTATACACGTTGCAAACATCAGTGACATTTTGTCGTCTGCATTCTTCTATTTTAACGAATTTTATTTTATTATTAGATATTGCAACTCTTTCATGTCCGCGATTGCCGGTAATTAGTGGTAAAATTTCGGTATTGCCGGACACTTCCCAGTAGTATAAAATATGGTCGTTGCAGGGGGCTAAAAAGAACGAACTACTTAGAGGTTATTTCTATGTCTAGACGGACGTATGAACGATTCGCATATTAATCTGAAATTACTTACGATCTCCTTCATCATCAACTTCGAACTCTTCTGCGTTATCGATGTCCAAGACATCCGCCATTCTCAAATATTATTATTTCCGATTTCCGAATATTTTGTATGTACAATTTAGAGGGTAGATCCGTCCAGGAATATGTAGGCATATAAGCAACTAACTACCCACATGAACCAATAAACCCATGATCCAAGAAACTATGGTCTCGCCACGCGCATCTAAAAAAAAGTGAACCAATCAAATGGCCCGTAGGAATTCGTACGACGACCGACATTTTTAAAGGACGTCAAGCGGGAAGCTTAAAGCAGGTTCAACATTACATGTGTTAATTGCAGAAAAAACACGAAACAGTCTTATAAATAATCGTATAAAGGTGAAATAAAAATCAGGAACATATGACTTATATGTATAAAGAGTATAAAATGTAAAAGAGCGTGCTATTAAAAAATGTAAACTGCTTATTTGTACTACTTGGGCACGGTCGGCTAAAGTAATGGTTTTATTATTTATATTATTACAAATTGTAATTAATAATTATTAATTACAAATAAATTAATTATTTAATAATTATTAATAAAATAAATAATTATTATTTATAATTGAAATAATTACTTAAAAATTATAAATGAAATAATTAATTAATAATTACGAATACAAGATTTAATTATAATAAATATATCAATTATAATTATTGTAATTAAAAGTTAACAATTATAATTAGTATTAATTATTGTTACAAATGTTGTTCCCATAAAGTGTTGCAAGTTCAACTGTAATTTTTATCATTGAATGTACTCTTTGTATGATATAATAATAGCAAACATAGTGAAAATGTGAATAATACAATACTAAATATACTTCTATAATTACATTTTTTATGGCTTTCATGATTTATTTAATTTGGTGACAAAAAAGATGTATGCATGGCAAAAACAAATTATGTCAAACCTGTCTTGATTATTTGTGACGTATGCACATAATTTCGCATAATCCCCGAATTTTAGTAGACACATAATCTCTCATAGTAATTAATTTTTCATCGCATAATTGGAAGATAATCAATATCAAATATATTTTGTCCTAAGCATTTTACCTCGTAAAGAATGTTCGTGGTAAAAATATATTTATAATCAATATTTATTTTATTGACAACGCAGTAAATCCCAGGGATATTATTTACCTGAAGTTGGATAAAAATGTTGCAAGCAATTGAAAACTAAAATTATCCAATGACGGATCATTTTTATCTGTTAAATGTTCGTGATAAAAATATGTTTATAATCAATATTTATTTTATTGACAACAGAGTAGATCCCAGGGATATTATTTACCTGAAGTTGGATAAAAATGTTGTAAGCAATTGAAAACTAAAATTATCCGACGACGGATAATTTTTATCTGCCTCATGATAAAAATTATCTGACTTCGTATAATTGTAGTTTTCAATTGTTTGAAGCGTTTGTATTCAAGTTCAGATGAATAATATCTCTGGGATTTACTGTAAATCAACGAAACTGACTTCACGTTTCTAAAGAAGGCCATAAAAAAATTTTAAATAATAAATGAGCTATACGTATTTGCAGTTCGATATATTTCTTGATTATAATGATAGATTAAAACTTAAGGACACTCCTCCAAATATTTTTGGCTAAAAAAAATCATGAGTGATGTTGAAACATTATAAAATAGAAAAAAATATCTCAAAAACCTCAATGATAATTCAACTATCCGATGAAAATATTTGAAAAAAAACGAAGGCAATCGGAAAAAGTAGGAAAGCCCATGGGTTAACAGTGACCCAATAGTTTACAATCTACAATTTCTATTTAATGTAAAACAAGTTATCTTCATGAATTAAAAGATGTATTAAACAAATTCTTATTATCTACTTTTAAATATCTAAAAGCTTGAGAAACGATGTGCTACAACATGACACAAAATGATTTGAATCATTGCGTTAGGAAAGCGTCTCTTCGTTGGCATAGTGACCAATATGGCGGTCGTCGTACGAGACGCGGCTTGAACGTATTTCGTACCCCCAAGTGGCGGGACCATAGTTTGTTGGATCATGCAATAAACCATGATTGAATCCATGATCAAAGAATACATGGTCTAGCCACGCGCAACTAAAAAAAAGTTAGCCAATAGGAAGTAACTCTTCCACAGCCAGCCATATTGGATGTGTGAGCGCGCGAGAATGAAGTATATTTGAAATTACGCAAATGCCATGAGCGAAGATTTCAAGAAAAGATCAAGAAATTGTTCAATTTATAAATCAATGAAATTAGTTTGAAAATAATGTAATTTGTGCTATAAGTAATATAAAATATTAAAAAATATATAACTTCTAATCCTTGCAATGCAGAAAAAATTCAAGAAATATGGATAACATAATCCCTCAATGCACCTGAAGAATTTCACCTTTTAGCGCAAGTGAAATGAAATATCATTACCTGAAAAGAAAAAGGAATTTTGTTTTGGGTCTCAAAGCACAAAGAA
>CAKNWW010308284.1:2351-21058 GCA_932074435.1 Andricus kollari | reverse complement strand
GTCAATAATTTTGAAATCGTGATTCAAATCTTCAATCATTTATCACAAAAATACCTTTTTGGAGAAGTAGAACCTTTTTTTTTCATTTTTTTTTGTCCTCTTTTACTTTTTTACTTATTTCTTGGTCTTCCTCTCTTCTCCATTTCTTTTTTCTCTGTCGCCTTTTTTGAGATACAAAAGTCCTGGTTAATATTTTTTTTCGTCAGTTTCCATTCTCTTTTTCTTTTTTGGCTTTCAACTCGTCTCTGATAGGAGCATCAGTACAACATGCAAATAATACCATGAATTTTAGTGGTTCAACTCGCCCCATATGCAAGTGGTACAACTCGCCCCGACATGCGATTGACATGAAACAATATGGAACTTTGTCGTTGCTGAAAACAAAACCTCAAATCCTTGAAGGATGATATACTTGAAGGTATAATAAATGTAGCAGGTCGATTGTTTAAAATTAATATGGTTTACAGAGAGCTTGGGATCGAAAAATTGAAACGTGTTAAAATTTACTTACGAGCCAGGAAAACAAGTTTTTTAGGATAACTTTGAACAATGCAACAGGCAAACAAAATAACTCCAGGGACAATTCAAGTTTCAAGTACATCACTTCAAGTTAATTTGATGGCGCTTCATGACGAATGCTTTAGAAGATAAACGTACTGGTTCAACTCGCCCCGGTCTCCCCTACTTAGTGAGCTTTTATACCTTTTGAATTATTGCAGTTGCTTTTATCTCCATTTCCTTTAATTATTAGGACGATAATCTCCTTTTTTTAGTCATCTGGAACTTCTCCCATCTTGATACATAAATTTATCAACTCGCCACATCCTGTAAGGTATATATTCGCCACCGTATTGAAGCATTTCAGCGTCAATACCATCTACACAGGCAGTCTTCTCATTCCTTGAGTTTTTAATTATGTATATCCCTAACATTTTCGGTAATAGTTTACTTTGATGACTTTTCCGAATTTTGGAGTAAATGGTTTGAAAGCTTTTGAAAAATATTTTTTCCAGACAAAAAATAAAATACCATTCGGGGGAGACCCAAAAAGTTGCATATTTAAAAAAATAAAAATTTGTAAAAATCACGTGCATAACGAATTCGAGCTGACAAATAGGCGTAGGATGTGAGAGAACATTCCCCTTCTCTATTCCAGCTTGAAAAATTAGAAAACAAAATTTAGTTAACATACTATTTTAATTTTAATTTTAGCCGTTTTTAATTCTATACTATTCTAATATTTCAAATTAATCATCTATTAGATATTAAAATTATTCAACAATTAGTACAATTCATTAAAATAATTCAAATCTAATAATATTGAACATTAATTAAATTTTTGTTAGATTCAAATTTTTCTCAATAAAATAAATTTCTTCTTATATCGTTTAAATTCTGAAATTTGGGTTAAAAAAAAAGAAAAAAGAATACAATTTTTATTTTTTTGAGGTTTTTCGGACAAATATAAATTTTCTTGGGAAAAAAATGATGAATGTTAGTATATAGTGATTATAATTCCGAGAAAAAATCAAACGTTGAAAAAATCAGTTATTTAAAAAAAAGTTGTTTAAATTATTTTCGTATTTTGTGAGAAAAATACAAATGTTTTTTTTTGTCTCACCCAACTGATATTTTAGTTTTGGACTAGAAACAAGGTGCAGCTAAAGTTTTATAGCCATTTACTGTAGAATTCGGAAAAGTCATCAATTTAAACAATGACCTTTTTTTTGAAAACTTGCTTGTAAAAGTTATTTCTTATTTCGAATTTCCTAAATTAAAAGTAGAAGATATACTGAGTTGAATGAACCCAGGGTAGTATTTGCGTTTAGTAAATACATTTTTATTATTCGGCTTCTTCTATAGAACATAGTGGCAAAAACTTGAACGGATTTTTGAAGTTTGTGACTTTTGAGATTATTCTAGAAGCAAAATATGATATGTATGCTGCTTAAACGATTTAAGGGTAGTTTCTTAGAATTGCAAATATGTGACTGTCCGCCAATAAAGGGACGTAACGCCCGCGCCCGGGAACAGCATTTTACAGGAGGAGCGATTGAAGAGGTGGTCCAACACAGGAAACTCCATAAGAGGGCCTCTTTTTGCAGTTTAATAACAATTCAAATTTCGCAGGTGTAAAAATAATATTTTGTATTATGAAAGAGCAAATAAAAAAGTATCGATCAGTATACAAAACTAAAAATTCCTTTGTTCGCGAACGGTCACGTATTTTAACGAGTTAGGGTATTTCAGGAGAATTTTCAGGAAAAAAGTTAAATCACTCTTATAGCACTGTTACTTCTCAAGGATTCATATTATTATCATCCCTAGTTATCTTAATTCTTATACAATAATGTATTATGTGTCCATACGACGGAAATATTTAGCGATATAAGCGGACAATTAAAATATTAAAATTTAAAACAATTACACAAAACGTCATTTTAACTGTTGAATTGATTACTCGTAGCGTGTGCGTTTGTTTCTCAAGTTTTCGGTTTCCTCAATCAAGTGCTCGTTTTGCTTTTGGAAGTTTTTGGCTTTAGCAAACATATGTGCAAAACGTGCAGCATGACTCATGTCTTCAGCTCTGATAGGTCCATACAAATCCAATGCTTGCTGTTGTTCTTCGGTTATTGGATAGTGCTTGAAAGCACCGTGTTGAGTTTCTTCTAATATTACCCCACGGTAAACATTATAAAAATGATCATACATGTATAAAGGACAAGTGTTACCACCAACGACTGCTCCATAGATGATATTCTGGAAAGCTGCTACCGCTGCATGCTCTCCTAATTGTTCGATATGATGATTTATTTTATAATAAATGCCTGGAGGTATTGAGCGTGTAGTGTGATATAATCTGTCATCACGAAGACCGGAACCGGGTGGTGGGAACATTGCAGTTAATTCTATCAGAAGAAATAGTAACATATGAACTGTATTACTTCAAATATGAACAAGAACGACTGGAATAAAAACGCATGCGTTTCTTTGTTTTCCTTTATTTGTGACAAGTATTTATTTTCAGTTGAATAAGTATTGTTTAGAGGCAAAAAAAAAAGTAATGCATTAACTCAAAGAAATAATTTCTTTCGTGATATTTCTTTGATACAAAGAAATATTTATTTGCAATCAATGCGAAAATTATGAAGTCAAAGAAATGATTTCTTGGAAGCTGAGAAACTAGTTTCTTGGAAAGTGCTTCTAACACCCTGATAAATATTTCCTCATTTCAGTAAAATCGATTCTTTGAAAGGAGAAATTCGTATTTAACACATGTGTGGATCAAGTTGACACGATTATTGGAAGTAAATGATTATATAAATGTAAAAAATATGAAAATAAATTAAATACTGATCTTTCTGACTGTAAGAAATCGTTGCTTGAATAACGAATTTGCAATTCATCAATTCATACCAATATTTGTGCGTCCGAAGACAGTACTTTATTGAAATAAATACATTTCGTTTGAATCCGTATTTTTGTAATTTAACATTTTGGCTCATTTGTTTCAATTATAAATTTATTTTAGAAATTAGTTTTCAAGTCACAAATTTTCATTATAGTTATAATAAAAATATGTGATCATTCTACTATTTACGTATCTTAATAATATGTAAACTGCCTGTTACGTGACCAATTCTGACATGCTTTATATTAGGAGACTATATAATCAGAAAAATAAAGATATTTTGCTAAAATTTTGGGAAATAAATCAAAATATACAAGGGCACGTCTCTCTGACCCGTTTGTGTTTTTATTTTGTTTAAAGAATAAGATTTCAATTTAATCCCGTTTTAGCTAGGGCTCTAAAGCCCTGTTCTCAGTTACATTCCAAATTGAAAATTAATAACGTTGTACTATTTAAACAAGATAAAAACTCAAAATGGGTCAGACAGAAGTGCCCTTATATATTATTGCAACCTTTTCCAAAATTTCAACAGAATATATTCATTTTTCTAATTATAAAGCTGACAAATGTAAGCCATGTAATTGTCCACGTGACACTCTGGTATATGCCCTTAATAATATTAATTTGCAACAATAATTTCATTCTTTTGGTTTGGATAGAACCATTTCTTGGTATTGAAGTATATTTTCGTTTATTCTTAGTGTTGATATGAAAGCAAACTCTAATTCAGGAATTAATACAAATATATTTTTAGTAATTTCTAAAATTATTATTAGCAACTTCTCTCCAGCTTGTTTTTAATTTTTTCAGTATAAAATAATTATTTTTCAGTATCTTTCCAATAACGTCATTTCTACTAAGATATTTGGGAAGCGGTTGCATTCCTGGTATAATAAAACTAAAGCATTCAATGCGAAAACATTGTTTAATAATAAATAACTAGAAAATAATTTGACATTAGGGGTCGTTCAAAAAATACGTTACGGTTTTATGAGGGGTGGGGAAAGTCACATCGAGCGTTACGATAATGATAAAGTGACATGCACATACTATGTATAAAAAAGCATTACGTATTTAATACATGACAGCTTTGCCCCGATGCGATGATTCAGTTTGGCTTGCGCTAGGCTCTATGGAAAAAATAGTACACTTGGAATCCCACTTAAGTATCTCCCATTTACGTCGTTCCGAGAATTGATGCCGCGGCGGTTCCTTGATGGAGGAGCCGCGGGGCTAAGAGCGGAGGCAGTGGCTTAGTTAAGCGTGACAGAGAACAGGAGGGCCACACTCAGCGCGTTAGTTGCATCAGGTTACGTCATACGTCCAAATCCAACAGAAATTATTCACGCGGCCCTGCCTGTTTACGTTAGGCGCGAGCGAATGTTGTCTTCGCGTCAGAAGAAAGCCATTTAGGACCATGCCCAAAACCGCACTTAAATTGGATTTCCCGTGTATATTGAGCATCCATGGCCTTCAGCCTGTGATGCAGATGATACTTGGATGGGAAAAAAAGTTATTTATACTATAATGAATTCGCAATCTTATTAATGACGCTATTTTTTAGCAGAGTAAAGATCTTTTTATGAAAAAATTTGTATTTAAATAAAATGTTATTTAACCAATTGTATTCCTTTCTCAACGAAATTGTTTTTCTCTTTTATTATCTTTTGAAATTACAAACTGCCACATTCATTGTTTTATTTTTGACAGTGAATGGAATATCTAAATTTTAAGAGTGGCTAACTATGTACTGGGATCATAAATAAGAACTGAAGTGATACACAAAAATCAGCTTTTCCCGCGGGCACATACTCATCGCGTGCCGTGCGCATGACTCGCAAGCTTGAGCGTGCCAACGGAGCATGTCTGTCCATTCTCGCGCTTCGCACTTAATCTTTGTACTTCCCAAACATTTTTGCACAGACCTTTTAAAATTAAAGGTCAAAGCATCGACAAATGCCATTCGGTGATTGTGAATTCTCTTTTGTTAAAGCTCCTTCGACTTTAACGAACACATTCTCATCACGTACCTCGGTCTAGGACTGTTTATTCAGATATTACAAAATAAAGTAGAAATTAAATTTTTTATCATTACTTTAATATTTGTTCCTTATTTCGCATTGATTTTTATTTTCAGTTACCCTGAAAAATGTATCACTTCAATAAATGTATATTATTAAAATTCATAATATGCATTGATATTGAAACAAACGTGTCTTCATTGTTTTGTTTTTATAATTAAAAATATGCTCATCCTATGAAAAAAATATGCCCGCCGCGTGGGCACATTTTCATTGCGCGCTACGCGCATGGCTCGCTTCGCTCGCAAGTGTGAGCGCGTCTAAGGCGCGCGACTGTTGGTTCTCGCGCTTCGTGCTCGATAATATATCTATCTTGCGCTATGCGCTCGGTCTTTGTATTTTCCACAACGTTGTGCACAGACCTTTTAAAATTAAAAGTTGAAGCGTTAACAAATGTAATTTGATGATTGTGAATTCTCTCTTGTTAAAGCTCCTTCGGCTTTAACGAACACATTCTGATCACGTATCTCGTGCTTCGCACTCGATTTTGTCCAAAATGTAACTTTTTCTACATTATGTTCAACACTATTATATCTAACGTATATTATATTTATTTCTGCACCTCGATCTGGTACTGCTTATTCAGATATTGCAAAATAATGTACAATTTTTATTTTTCATGATGACTTTAGTATTTTCTCATCACTTTGCACTAATTTTTATTCTCTGCTGCCCTGAAAATGCGCCGAGTTTGAGCACACAAATCAAGAACTGTGATTCAAACCCCTCATAAACTACAATCATAAAGTGAAATAAAACATGTTTTTTTCAATTTGACTTTGGAGAGGGTTCTCAAAGCACCTACGGCTTTGACGATTACATTCTCATTGTGATACTCACGCTTCGCGCTCAACATCTAGGTTTTACAGACGATTGCTTTTGAAAAATAAAACCGTGTAAACAAAATGGAAAATTTTGTTTCAAAATTTGAAAATGCTCTTACTTTTTGAATTTTGATTGAATCAAAAAAATTTATGAGGATGGTTTCGAAATATATTTCATATCTAGTAAAAATCTACAGGAAACTTGGACGAAAATTTCTGAAACTTGAAATTTTTTTTTCTTCAAATTTTGAAAATGCTCTAAAATTTTTCATTTTGGTTGGAAATATCTGGTTAACGAACCTAACATTAATTTTAGGCCCTTAAAAAGTTTATCAAATGCTGACTCGATTCGGCAAATCCTTCAAAAGTTAGCGTGGCTACAACATTCAGGTAACCAAGCATACATAAATTCATATATACGTACATACATACATATATACATACATAAATGCATGCATATAAACAAAACTGCATACAGACATACAGTCATACAAATAGACAGCGACAAAATTTTATGATTTTCGGACTCTGTGTGTGCCGAAACGTAAAGATCCGTTAAAAACCAGAGATCGAAAATTTGGACGATTACATTACACTCTCATGAATGAGAATGTAAAAAACAATTTTTTGATTAAACTTTTTGTTGCACTTTGTGTCTTTCTTCCATTTTAGTTTGACTATTTTCAATGTTATTTTTTACTATTTAAACAAAAAATACGCGCCCTAGTTAACTTTTGACCTAACTGAGATATTTGAGATTTATCTGGTTTTTATTTAAACATTAAAAGTCGCTAATCTTAAAAAATGCAGATTTATATTTTTTGTCAATTTTTTGTTTCATTTGTTTTTTTACTAGGAGCACATCCTGCGAGTTTCGGGCTGAATAATTTTTGTGTACAGAAGAAAATTTTGTTATAAGATCTATATTCATAAATTATATTGATATAAAATGTAACATTTTTTTATATTTTGTGATATCTTGCATCGTTTACGAGAAAAATTCAAAAATTATATTTTTAGGGAGAAGAATTCTCCTGGTCTCAAAAATTGTTTAGCCCGCACAAAAGTGATATGATGACTTCCTTACATAGGCAGAAACTGTAAAAAAATATTGAATAGAATAAAAGAGAGGGGTCTTACTAAAAATCATTTTTATTTTTTTTATAATTTTGAAAACATGAAACAAATATTTTCTAATTTTTCTTTAAAATAATGCAACACATCACGAGAATTTTTTTGAAAACAAAGCACAAAATTCAAATGCTCATAATTTCGTAAAGAAACTTTTTACTAAAAAACAACATACTTTGTCCCCGAGAGATTCTGAGGGGGTGACTGAGGGATGAGACCCTTAGCAGACTCGACGGGTGAGTTCAGTTCGATTATGTACGCCCGATCGTGTACAACGAAAATTGTAATACTGATGCAATTATTTCTGAGTGATTTAATTAAGTATAGCTTATAGTTTAGAAATAACTGTTGGTTAATAACCCTCATTTGCACATACATATGTATATACTTACCAACAGAATAAAGTAAAATCGCGAGAGAGACGAAAATTGTACCCACAATCATCCTTATTTTGACTAAATGAAGGATTCTGAATAATGGAAATTTTTGTGAATAATGTAACTTATGACTATACTACAAGACGTGATTATATACCGATTATTATCACATGCAACCTTCTGCTCATTTGCCCACATTTTTAAGACGAATTATATTAACAGAGCTTACTTTTGAGAGATATTTGTATTCCATAAATCTGTTTCTCTTTTTTTGAAAAAGTAAAAATGATACACATTTACGAAATGATGTTGGAAGGCATAATAATCTGTTATATTATGAGTCATTCAGATTGTAAACACTGTTCGGGAATTTATATTCAGTACCATGCGACATAAAAAGTAACATAGTTTTGCTTTTCTAACAGTCTCATGAAATAGTAAACATAATAGTAACCCCATCTTAAAAGTATGAAAAATGAAGTGTATTTTCATTAATTTATCATTAAAAGTTTCATCAAAATGTAACTGCATACAACTTGAGTTATCTGAAACGCAATATTATGTTATTTGTATGTCAGAAAGAATTTTACGTTTTCTTAAATCGAATGAGCACGACGCACGTTCTGTTTGACAGAGCATCATTTATGTATGCCAGAAATAATTGGATATAATATATAGTCTCTGATATCAGTGTTTATTATATTACCAGGTTAATTAGTGCGTAAATAAATTGAACTAGAAATTATTTCTGCTTTTTTTGATGTAATGTAATATTAGGGAATTCTATTGGAATAAAACAGGAGAAGAATTTGGATTGAAAATGTATGTGTAAAGTTGAATCATCAAGCACTTTTTTATTTGAAACTGCATTCATAGGAATTAAAAAAATATTCTTGTCCAAGGATATATTCACGCTTGCAACATTGGATGTTTCGAAATAGAAGAAAAATCGAACTGTAAATCAAACCGACCTAATTTCTTGAGATTATAACAATTTTTAAAATCAAAATTACTCCTTTTTTGGAAGAAAAATGGAACCAAAAGTCGAATTGAATCTTCGAAATTTGACTTATTCGCATTTCGAATACAATGTTCCAAGCGTGTCTCAATTTGTATTGAATATTTGAATAAACGATTTTACACCTGTACTTCCGAGGCTTTACATATTGATCTTAAAAGCTAACCATTTCTCAAATATATACAATTGTTTATTGAATTATTTTGCAATTGAAACATACATGATTTCTTTCCATGACAGAATTTTAATAAAAGAATTTTTTTGCAGATCCTTGTGGTGTCAGCCGCTGTGCTGTTCTCCGACTTGACTATCAAGGAGACAAATGGAGATATGAGAGTGTACAAGAGATATCGCTTAAATAAGGACAAACGTGGCGTGGGTGACTATCCGATGACGAGCTATGCTTCACCATCATACTCACAATCCGGCTCTTCACCATCCCATTCTGGTTACTCCCTTAGTCCAGGAATTCAAAGTTTCGCCGGTTTCGGAGGCTTCGGAGGATTTGGAGGATCTGTAGGTCATGGCCTTCAATTTTCTGATTCCTCACAATCAACAGGTGGCCTTGGTTATAACCTTGGCCTTAGTTCCGGAGGAGGTCATGGTCTCAGTCTTGGATCCGGAAGTAGTCACGGACTAAGTCTTGCATCCGGAGGTGGTCACGCACTCAGTCTTGGGGGACTTTCTCTAGGAGACCAGAGCGGACTCCTTATCCCTACTCAATCAAAAACAGGACCAGTAACTTTCGGCTCCAATGGAGGAGGAGGATCAGCTTCAAACAGTGGTTATTCCTCATCCCCACACTATAGTGGACTTCAAGGTATTTCCGCCTTCGGAGGTGCTCAATCTGGTGGTCACAATTTACCTCTAGTTCTTGGATCATCACAAGGATCAAGCTACAACTTCCCCGGATCATCTGGCATTTCTGGGTCGCATGGATTGTCATTAGCTTCCCTAGGATCTAGTGGATCACCAACTTACAGCATTCCACATTCTGGATCTGGACAACATGGTTCCGGTGGCTACCTAATTTCTGCAGCGTCTCTTGGCTCCTCTAAATATAGCATTCCAATATCATCGGGTTCATCTGGTTATACTCTTTCATCATCAGCATCTCCTCATGCAGCAGCCACTTATTCTTCTCCAGTTCTATCCGCTTATAATCAAGCTAATGCTCAAGAAGCATCAAGTGGTTCCATGTATGCTCAACCAATTTCATCATATTCAGGTTCTGATTCTAAATCAAGTTCCTACACGAAATATACACCAGCTTCTTCTGATGGAAGTACTTATGCAACTAGTGACTCCTCCAACAGTTCTCCAGTCTCCAGTTATAATTCTCAAGGAACCAGTTATAGTTCACCGAGCATCAGCTATGTAGGATCCGGTCAAACTGAACCAGCAGGAAGTCCGAGCTATGCTGGCTTAACTGGTTCTAACTATGCAAGTCCTAGTTCAAGTCAATCAGCTGGGAGCTCCAAATATGCGGGCACCAGTTATGGTACACCTAGTACTAGCTATTCCAGTGCCAATTATCAGAGTCCTGCTGCTAGCTATTCGAGTCCAGCTATTCAATATGCTGATGCTGGTTCCAGCTATCCAGGGTCAGGTGGGTACGCATCTCAGAGTAGTTCCCAAAGAGAATCAGCAGGAGCTTATTCGAGCTTGTCTGCGCGATATCGTAGGCAACCTGCTGCAAAAGCTGTTGAAAACAAGGAATCTGATCTTTCCATGTACGATACGATCTCCTATTCAGCTCCTATTGAATTTTGATCGAACTAGACGAAATAATCGACAGCCAGTTTTCTCGAACACTGCAAGTAGACGTAGCTTCCAGTCGATACTAGACGAAAAGAAGGTTGAATGCTGCAAAGTTTCCGATTTTAGTTTGGAAAGTATTTTGTCGGCATAGAATATTGTGAGATTGACTTCTAGAGCCTATATTTTATTGGATAAAAATTTGATGGTCTGGATGTTAATGTTTCAGACATTAATATTTTGGACTAAGATGATTCAGACTTTCAAGGCCTAGTTGCTCACTTTTGATTTCTAAAGTTTGATAATTTAGGCTTTAATTTTGGCACGTTTATATTTTTTTTTCCTAGAAATTCCGGCTCTAGATCTTAATGGTCAGGCTTTGATTGTCCACACCTTGATGACTAAGTTTTTTATTTTCATGACATAGGTACATAGGTACTTAAGCGTAGACTCATAAGATTTAGACAATTTTTTAGTCATTTAAGGTGCTTGCTTTCAAGTCCTATACATATTTCTAGATTTCGATCATTTGAATTGATCTATCAAGAATCTAAATTAACGACATGGATGATAAACGTTCTTTCTCGTATCGAACTGGAGTGTAGAAAATCGATGTTGCGAGAACCTACTTTTTTTATTTATCGAAAAGTATTGTAAGAATAGTCTGTAACTATTTATGACTTTGTTGACTATTGTTGAATTTATTATAAGCTCTGCAGTACTGAGGTGTGATCTTTATTGTATAGTATTTTCTATTTTTTTTTAATAAAAAGCTTTTTCTGCATTTCCCCCCCTTTTTATGTATTCCACTTTTGCATACAGGAAATCATTATGCTTATTTAAATTATTCACGCGATTACATACATGAGACGTCAGTACCAGTTTCATATAGCCTTTTATGAATTTAAAGCTTCCCGAAAGATGGCACGTGACAGAAGCATCTACTCATGAGGGCTCATCACTCCCACTAACACATTTCCTTCCTTTCATTGCATCCAATGTTAATTATACTTTTCAGAGCGCAAGTGCAATCAGGTTGCTAATTTGAAATACTTTAATATTTTAAAAGTTGCGCTTAAGGAATATTAGATGCATATTTCTAAAAAATATATTAATTTGTAAAAAGTGTAAATCCAGACAAGTATTAAAGTTGCGTACAGTTTCCCGCGTGATGTGAAAGTCTTGATTCTGATACCGGTTTAATGAAAAATAGTCATTAGTGGTAGCAAAAATAGACGAAGGCAATGCACAAGAAAGAGATCACTTTTACTTCAAGGCCAGGTAACCCGATAAACCGGATAGCAAACCCCCTTTCTAAATGCTTATTTTATTTGGGAAAGTCTTTTGCACTTGTATTGCTATACTGGAATAGGGTGAGTGAATGCCCAACTGTCGGCATCACCTCACTGAACCGGTTGAGAGGTGCAGCTTCGCCCTTTTTCGGGACCAACGCCCTCACGCTTTCGCCTTCTTCCAGACCAGGAATTTTTGAATGACGACAATACTGTGAAAGGACACGGTAACAAAGACAGATTTCTTTTCTGAGATTTCTTAAATGACATATGCGAGAATGATAGCTGTGGCAGTAATAATTTTCCAAATTCTATTGTGATATTAGAAAGTTGAGCCTATTCCACTACCTTCATTTCTTTTATGAGTATTCACTGCACAATTCGCAAAGTTACTCGACTGGATCGTGAGCATTTCTTATGTAGCCGATTCATAATTGATTTTTAGTTCCTGGGTTAACATCGATGACTCTTTAATCAATGTGTAAAATGATTTATGCTGCCATATACCATGATATGCGTTTATATTGAAGAATTAAATTTCTTGGCTATTTAGAGTTGCTTGAGTTGAACAGGAGAACCAGTGATGGATGAATTAAGGAGTTAATTTATACAACAGTGTATTAAGATACTTCAGGAAGGTTTATTTCCTTGTCGGCAAAGAATCGGAAATAAGCTTTCTCTTTATAATTAGTCTTCAAGTTAATTTGTAATTTTTTTAGAAGGTCTTTGATTAATATTTCTTTTAATGTCCTACATAATATATAATTAATATATAATTGCCCTCATATTTTGCTATATATCATTTTTGTTGGTGAACAACAATTATTTGTTTTTGTTATATTATGCATACAATTATATTTAGTTCCTTTTTGGGTTACAAATTATTAGGAGAAAATGAAATATTTGCAATTTTACAAAACCGAGCCTGAATACTTTCATGTTACAGGGAAATGATGACCTCGCACGGTTGGCGTCTGAACTATCTTTGATCGAAACTATTTTCGCTTTCGATCCACCTAAAAAATACATAGATGATATTTATAGTAAAAATATAAATTAAATTGTAAAAATATATATTTTACAGTAAAAGAAATAGGTTTTGAACTAAAATCGCACAATAGTCTAAATGGATACATTTATCATAAAAATAATCTGCGTAATAGAAAAATTTAATCTTATAATACTTAGAGGTAACCTAGCGATAAATAATATTTTTGCGCATGGTAAGTTGGTCAGTTTGAGTCTGTATCTTGTAAAAAAATGCTTTTTTAAATATTTATAATGATCAACTTATTGCGCGGGTATTCAAATTTATACTAGATGGCGCTGGGTGGTATGATTACTTTTTTTCGTTTATTACAAGTGTACGGTACCACTGCAGTCGACCAGAGTCAAAGAAATTAAGTATGCAATTTAAGAAGATCATAAAAAAATTGCTACATTGTATTTCTAAGTGAAATAAAGCAATTAAAACTTGGGATATAAACAAGCTGAGAATATAGGAGAAGTCATTATCAAATAAAATATCATTAGAAAATGTTTGTTGCGTCTGACCAGGGGCTTATGATTTAATTGTGACATGTATATTCATTTCATAAATTCAAAGTTATTTAGAGTTAATTGACTAAAATTTAAATTGATTTATATTTTGAATTTTTACGGTACATACCCGTGTAGGAATGGTAACCGGAATCCGACCGGGAGCCGGCCGGATAGCCCCAGTTTAAACCGGGAGCCGGCCGGGGATACTGGCCGGGATCCGGCCAAAAACGTCACGGTAATCTGGTCGGATCCCGGCTTTCATGCCGGCCGGGATCCGGTCGGGTAACCCGGCCACAGACCGGTTAAAAATTTGTGCTTCAGGCGAGAAGTTGGTAACTTGAAATGTCTTTTAAGGCTCATCGTAAAGATTACGGTGAACTTTAAATGTGAAATCAAGTTATCAAATTCTCGCGATGAAATTAGAGAAGAGTTTTAACCACTGATGCTAGAATCTCCTAGCCATTGTTTTATTTTGGAAACCACGTGGTGACTTGAGGTTAGGAAGTAGGAAATGAAAAGATGAATACACAACACTATACTTTAATGAAAAATAATAATTATTCGCGCATCAAGTGGGAGTTTCAAACTGATTACTGAAATAAGGTTGATTTTAATACCGGGTTTTATTTGTTAACTTCGCGGAGACGACGCGACATGAATGCAACTTGCATTCTCGTTCGAGGTGAAAAACTGACACTTGCAAGTGTCTACGCTGACGCCAGGCGCAGAAGGCCAGGCATGGCGGTAAATTTGAAAGTGTACAGAGTAAAAATTTTCTGAAAACAGAGAAAATTGTAAATATTGTAACAATTCTGCTAATACACATTGCAGAATCGATAAAAGTTTTAATTAATAAGTTAAAACATTGGGAAGACGTAAATGTTGTTTTTTTTTTCTCAAAAATTTGAAAAAGCTAAATTTTGTTTCACTGATCTAATAAGTCCGTAAGTGCTTCTTTGATAATATCACAGCTCTTAAAAAATGTGCAATTTCTACAAAAAAAGTATTCTGATCAGTGCTCTGTCGGCTCCCAACAATGAAATGTAACCAGGTTTGGCCTGGCCGGCAGCCGGCCGGCTCCCGACCATGAAACCCAACCAGGGGTAGCCCGGCCGGGATCCGACCAGAAACCTTGTTGTAGTAGGGTCAACCTGGGCAATTTCCGCACGGGTACAATTAACTATGAATAACTTTGAATTTCTGAATAAAAATACATTCAATAATTAAAGAATAAGGCTTGCTAGTAGACAGCCATTATTTCACTGAGAAATACAATGTTGCACATTTTTTTATAATCTTCATAAATTACATAGTAATTTTTTTCGTCTCAGGTCGACTGCAATGGTACCGGTCACTTTTAGTAAACGAGAACAAAGTAACTATACAACCGGCCACCATTTTTGTATAAATTCAAATACCCGAGTAATAAGCTGAACATTATAAATATTTAAAAAAGATGTTTTTTTTCTAAAGCTAGCGAATTCAACATCATTTCACTAATTGTAAGTTAAGGAGGGGAGGGGATACCTGAGAAGTTTGGTAATTTGTGATATCATAATGTACTACATACCTCAAGTTAAATTTAATAGTGGCCTAAACTATTTCTTAAACCGTTAAATATAGGACACGAACTAGAAGTCTTATGTTTTTAGTATGTATGATGTGAAATTATCCATTTACAGAATTACTTGTTGTTGTCTAAATGTATGCTCATAGAAAGTAATATTATACTGTTATGGAGAAGATAATGTATTGATATTAATAATAATATTATTATTATTATTATCAAAAAGTGATCAGAATCAAAACAAAATAATTGTCGGCTATTGAACTAATCATTTTATAAGTATCTATTTAAAAACAACAATTTAGCTTGTGTGACCTCTAAATCTTAGTCATATTTACTTTTTTTTTAATATTTTCTTTATCGAAAAACGATCAAGGTAAACTGTTGTACATTTGAAAAGTTTTATATCTGAATTGTACTTTTTAATTTTGAATTGTGATTTGCATTGAAGCAAGTTTGAACGCCTCCTACTTTGAAATTGCTCAACTTATAACATTTCCTTCATTTTCAAGTTTCAAAATATTTTCTACTTGGAAATTCTCAAACCTGTCAGCGTCCTATTTGAAATAATTTCTACTGAATAAGTAAAATAAAAATGTGCTATCTGATCTCTTGAGTGTTAACATCTTTTTTAGTTTTTAACACTCTTAACTCAAAATTGTTAAACATAGGTCATTTCAACTTGAAAATTAAAAAATATTTATCATTACAGAACTGTATCATTTTTCAATCCTTTCAATTATAATTACTTTATATACTAATGCTTCAATGTTAAATAGACGCTTTCACAAAAATTATGTTGAAATTTTTCAATCGTTTTACATTTCCTTAAAAATTCTTAAATTAATAATCTTGTTTTTTCATGTGCCTCAATTTTAAATGCTTCCAATTTTAAGTAGTGCATAACTGCATCAAATTTTAATGCTTCAAAGTAAAGTATACGCTTTAATTAAAAATTATGTTGACATTTATTCATCATTATGCATTTGATTTGATTTTTTAAAATTAAACAGCTTTTTTCTTTCGCAGAAGAAACAAAGGTAAAAAGTGTTGCAGGTAAAATTTCTGGAGGTAATCTCGCCATGAATTTTACCTTTTGTTTTTTCTGTGTTCATATTTCTCAATTTTAAACGTTTCTAATTTTAGGTTGTTCATAATTGCTTCAAAGTTTTACATTTGCTTTTAAAATTAATAAATTAAAAAACTTTTTTCTTTTAAATCTTTCAATTATAAACGCTTTAATTTTAAGTAGTACAACCTTGAAGGTCTTAAAAATCAAGATTGTTATATTTATTACATTCTAAACTTTAAGTTTTTAAACTAAATATTTCCAAATATTTTATGAATAACGTTTGTTAACTCGCTGTACATGTTTTTTGAAATGTTTACCCTTTTGCTTATGTTTGAGTGACTTTATTCTTGATCTTGCTGAATTTCGAAGGCTATAATTGAAGCGGGAAAGTTAAACGGTGCTAAGTCCAGTCAATCTAATGATACGAGAGAAGCAAAGAACCTTTCTAGAGGAAGAATTTACGACTGATTAAGACAATTGTTTTTTTGTGTACTGGCGAATGGATCAGTTTAATAACTATTGTGTGAAAAAATAGATGACGCTAAATGTGCATGTACTAATCTAATGGAAATAGCGATGGACCGTTTAGCCTTCCATGGTATTATAAATAAAAATAGTACATAAATTATTAAGAAAAAAAATCTGAAATACATATTTTTATTTATTTCATAAACAAATAACTTTATTTAACAGGCAAAGGCAATATTTGTAGTATTAGTACAACATTTTTTAATTTTGATAATAATATCTCTAATTTTAAATACTTGTCAAAATCAAGTATGACCGAACATTGTTCAAAAATAGAATATTTTATTTTAATTCATTCATATAATTTTAATGTTTTGAAATTTCAAAATATTTCAATGCCTGCTACACGTTAGGGTAAAAAATTCCAACTCCTAATTTTTAAGTAAAACAGATAGATGTTTTCAAGTTTTCACTGTGCCATTAAAATTTTTTAAATATTTTGTTCTCAATATTGTTCAAATTCAAGACATTTTACATTTAAAACTTGCGCTCCTAAACATTTCATATGATTTTTTTTGTAGGACTAGAGTGCAAATTAATATAGATAAGTTCAAATAACAATTAAAGCTAGAACACATTTGATACATTTTGCGTAATATCATGGAAAGAACCTTTTTAATCATTATGATTGTGCAAATACAACATTTTTTCAAATTTAGAAGTTATTGTTTACTCTAAAGATGGCATAGCGAGACCTGTAAATGTTTGTTTCTCAATCTGAAAAAAAAAGAAAAATTAGTCAAAAAAGGTCACGTTTGCTTACAAAAAAGGGGTTCGTAGTCTATTTAAATAAAGCATTCAAAACTTTAGGCTTTTTTATTTTGTCCTGTGGAATAGGTTCGGTCTAGACTCTAGAGGGATATATGAGGTCCCGTGGGTAAGGTGGGGTCCCGAGGGATTGGTGGGGTCTCATGGGATATGGGTGGTGACGAGGAATAGCGAGGTTCTTTGGGATCCCTGGGGTGCCGAGGAATAGGTAAAGTCCGGTGGAAAGGTTTCCATGGGATAAGTGGGGCCCCGAGGGATAGGTTAGGTCCCATTAAATAGGAGAGTTTCAACGGTCAGGGGTCCCGAGGGATAATATTGCTATATTCTCTTTCTATACTTGAATAACTTCTGAATTATCATTTACTGTTTTTGAGACTGATTTTTGAGTTGATAAAGGCTCTGAGCACTAAGATACATAGTGACATTTCTCTTAAATTTAAATAAAGATCTTAAGCCGAATGTCAGATTAAAATATTTTAAATATTTGATCTTGAAATTACAGTTTCCCTCTTCATGTTTTAAGCCCCTTCTCCTGGACGCACGCGTTAATCATAACGAATTATGTGCGTGTACACTGTACAGTGAGGCCTACTCCCCTTATACACCTGACCCAGTTCTGGAGTCATACGTATCGTAATTACACGCATGGGCTCTTTATTTGCGGTTGAGTATGTACGTAAATAATAAATATATGGGGCATTCCATTTCATGTGAGCGCACTGCCCAAAACAAATATGTTGCGATTTTCTTCAAACTCCAGTAAATTGTACTACTATAGGGCTTTAGGGGTCATCCATAAACTACGTTACCAATTTAGAGGGGGGGGGGGGGCACCAAGCCTATGGTTTTTAACGGTTGAGGTTGGGGGGATTCAGACAATGTAACGTTACAAGCAGGCGCGAATCCAGATGAATGACTTGGGAGGGGCGGCCTCGGAAAATTTTATACAAAATGAGAGGTATGACCAATTAAATAGATCAGTTGTATAAACTGAATGCATTGGATTTGTTACGAAATACTTATCATTAAGAAAGTGCATATTTTCAAAAAAAAATTTCTGTTCACAAGTGAAAACGTAAAAAGCAAAGGTAAGTCTGAAAATCCTGGGGGAGGCAATCGCCACTTTCGCCACTATTTAGATCCCCGCCTGGTTATAAGTCAAGTTAACCTTGTACAATATTCTGTAATGATTTTATAGTAATTAAATAGTGAACTTATCCATTTAACTGTCACATAAAATTCAATTAGGCACATTTTAAAACTTATTTTGAAAATCACTTTCTTATTTTTAATCTTGATTTATTACGGAAATTTATAGTTCAATACACGGTCACGTA
>CAKNWW010308281.1:785-13548 GCA_932074435.1 Andricus kollari | reverse complement strand
TTTAACAGTAAGGAAGCTATGGTAATGCATAATATTTGAAAAAATTGTTTTTTATAGTGAAATCTTTTCATTTACATAATTCAAAATTGATTTTGAGTTTTTGTTAAAAATTCGTATTTTTTCCTTGAATTCTACTGTTTTTTATTTAAAAATTTAAATAATTTTTGTTTAAAAATTCAACCTCTTCGTTGGAAGTTATTTTTTCAAATTGAAAACTTAACCCTTAACATAAATTAACTTAGCATAAATCTGGCAAATAGATAGGGTGCGATAGAATTCCCCCCTTCCATTTTCCAGCTCGAAAAATTACCATTTTAAATACAAAATTTGATTTGTCTCATTTGTCATTGTATCTTAAATTTTGTTTGTATTATTTTGTAATTTTGTATTTTTTGTGAATTTCTATTTTCAAGTTGCTAAAAATGAAAACTTTAGTTTGTCTACTATTTAAAAAACCACTAATGCTTCCTCTATGAGGAAGCACATACATTTGCTAACGGGAAGTAAAATGCTCGTAAAATGAGCACCATATAAATATAAATACAAATAAAGTGAAAACACTCGAGATCCAATTTACAGCTAGTTTTAATATTTTTGTGGCAAAACAGTGATTGTAATTGATTGAAAATGTATAATATGTTTTTTCATCCATAAACAAATATTTTTATTAATAATTGTTTATAACAAAATCTTGTCGTAAACACTGTTGATTACTTTTCAAGTACTTTTGTGGCAAAAAAACAATTATAATTGATTACAAATTTGATCTTTTTTTTATCAATAAACAAAGTTTTTTAATAATTGTTTATAACAAAATCTTGTCATAACCACTTTTGAGTACTTTTGTGGCAAAAGTAATTATATAACGTAGTTATTCATTATGAATAAATTACTTTGGTGATACGGTCACATACAAAGGCAATGGATTCAGATATTGAAGAATCATAATTTATTTGTCATATCTAATACCCACGTACGTTTCGACCTTATTGCAGGTCTTCTTCAAATGTAATTATCACCAAAGTCAAAAATTATTACAATTATAAATTTTAATTTAAAATACATTTTTTTGTTTTGTTTGATGGATAGTTAAAAAGTTTACTTATATTTAAAAACATTTTTCGTTTTCACCTGTAGAGATGTTGATAAATCCATAAAACATTTCAATTCTATTGATTGTACTATGGTCTTTTTGGAGTAAAATTTTTAGTTCATCACATTGCGGTTAAAATTTAGTCTTCATTTAAATATAGTGAAAATGGTCATATGAAAATGGTCCATTTTCATTAACAAATATATTAAAACTTCCATTATTTCAAAAAAAGAAATATTAAATATTAACAAAATATACCAAAGCATTATATAAAAAATAGTTTAAATTGTTTAAAAATATATAAATAATAATAAAAATAATAATAAATAATTAAAAATTTAAATTTTGACGCACTTTTCATTTGGGATGATAATTTAACATCAGCCTTCTAAATTACTCAATGAAAACTACCTTGATCTCTAATGTATTTGATAGTCTATATTTGTCCGTCCGAAACACAACACTTAGTGCATTAGTAAAAATGTAGTTATTATAATATATAATATTGAAGCCTCTTAATATTTTTGAGGTTTCAATTTCAATCTGAATGACATTTATATATATAAAAAAAGAAAACATAGCACAGATCATGTTATATTTAAATGAAGAATAAATTTTAACCGCAATGTGATAAACTAAAAATTTTACTCCAAAATTACCATAGTACAAACAATAGAATTGAAATGTTTTAAGGATTTATCAATATCACTACAGGTAAAAACGAAAAATGTTTTTAAATATAAGTAAACTTTTTAACTATCAATCAAACAAACAAAAAATGTATTTTTAATTAAAATTTATAATTGCAATAATTTTGGACTTGGATGATAATTACCTTTGAAGAAGACCTGCAATAAGGTCGAAACGGACGTCGGTATTAGATATGACAAATAAATTATGATTCTTCAACATCTGAATCCATTACCTTTGTATGTGACCGTATGACCAAAGTAATTTATTCATGATGAATAACTACGTTATTTAAAAAAACGGTCGAAGAAAATTTACAGTGAGGATATACTCCAATGCACTGAATATACGTGTTTATGCGTGTTTATTTACAAAAAAATGGAAAACAATTTTAAAGTCATGCATGAAGTCCGTAATTCATTCACTTAACAAATTCGATAATAAACCATTTTTCATCCATTAATTTATTAACTATTTATTTTTCAATTACTTAATTTTAGCGTATTGAACTATTTTATAAAATTATTTAAAGGCCTTTTAGACACCAGCAATTTATTTAATTACTTCTTTATTTATTGATTTTTTAAGATAATGAATGACATTTGATATGTAATAACTTTCAACTAATCAATTACTTCCTTATTTTTAATGCGAAAAAATGATCACAGCATATCATGTACAATTTACAGAAATCACTGCGAATTACAAGTGTTTTGGAGGTAAGTATAGAATTAAATGCAGAAGAAGTATTGATTTCAAGATATTGTTACAAAAAATTGTTAAAAAACTATTTATTTATTGATAAACGAAAATATATATATTACATTTCTAATAAATTATAATTACTTTTCTGCCACAAAACTACTCAACAGTGGTTATGCCAAGATTTCGTTACAAACAATTATTAATAAAAATATTTGTTTATGGATAAAAAAACATATTACACATTTTCAATCAAGTACTACAACTTTTTAGCCTCAAAAATACTAAAAAATGGTCAAAAAGTAATCATAAGTGGTGAAAGCAAGATTTTGTTATGAACAATTATTCATTTATTACTGGCAAAGGACGTATTATATAAGGTAAATGAATTATATGCACTTAATTGGGATAAAAATTTCGAAATATGACCGGAGTTATACTTTACGGTACGCTCAGGTGCCTCTATGTAGGAAGAGTGCACTTTCCAAGGTCATACCTCTTGACCTATTAGGGCTAGGACACTTTTTTTTTAAATACGCTAAACTAGTTCCACTTTCATTTATTCTGTGGGAACTTTGTCGTGGGATCCACAGGGAACGAGATATTTTTCAAAAACACAACTTCTCCGATTTTAGTCAAAAACGCATAAAAAAATGGAATTTTTGAAACCTTGCAATTCCCAAAATATAGGACCAAAAGACTTTTCTTTGTTTAGAAGTACGCAGATTTTTGTAGACTATATTTCATCTTCTGGCATTATCAACGCAAACTGAATCCGACACGATTTATTTTGAAAAAATTAAACAGAAAGCTGAGTCTAATTTCACTCACTTATGGAACTCTTTCCCGTGAAGTAATTAGGTGCAATTGATCTGTTCTAGCATTTTTGATCTGTCAAAAGGGACCCCCTAACGAAACTTTTTCATTGAAAACATTGGATGTGGGATTTTTTCGGGAACGAAACTACCAGATGCCTGGACTATAATAAAACTGACACATAGCATTTGTATGGCGAGTTACCCCCCTGGAAAGCCATACATTCCAGATGTCTCCTGCCCCCTTCGTTCAGATCAATAGCATATGTCTAACACACTGCCAGACTCAATAATTATTAATTAAAAATATATATTTTTAATTGATAGTATACGGTCTAGCTTTTTTACGGTATAAAGAATAGTATTCACATAGAGCGTTCGTAAAACGACAGATCGAAAGTCGGCTGTTAAAACCTTGGGATTTATGTTTGAAAATGCACCATTTTTGACTAAAGTTAGTCAGAGCGTTGAGCGGAGTGACAAGAGAAGGGGCACTTTGCCCTCCACAACAACGAAAATCTGTTTCAAATTTCGCACGGAATCGTGTCATACTTAAATCGCAACACATGCGCCTTACTTCTCTTGCTCTACTTCGTGCGATTTTAGTATGGCAATGTTCAGTACGAAGAACGCACAAAATCCGTGCTCTTTGGGTATGGCTTTTTCCGTTTGAAGCTAGGCACGCAAAAAAGCCATAGCCAAAGTGCACGAATTTCGCGCGTTCTTCGTACCAAACATTGCCATACTAAAATCGTCCTATTTTATGCAGAAATGCTTCGCTTTTTGTGTCTATACCGCATTAAGGTATTATACGGATAAATTCATACAAAGAGCTATCCATACGAAGAACACACACAAGCCCATTGAATAAGCTTCAACTTTACGTCGATCAACTGAATGCATATGAAGGTGTCCAACCTATCGGATCTCTCTGTTCTCTCATAGTTTCAGGGCTCTACTTCATAAACGAAATGGAAAAAATGCTTAAATTTTCAAAGAATCTTTGTATTGTGCCCTTCTATCGTGTCTCAGTTTTTGAACAAAAATGTCAGAACCGTTTAAGCGTCATGCTAAAATATGCTACATTATCAATACCTTGAGCTATAGGCCTTACGTGCACAAGATGCGATTCTTGACTTTACTTATCTCAACTTCGAAATGGTCAGCTCTTTTCAATTTGCTCCAAACCTTAGACAACACTTTAATAATCTACAGTTCTATTTTGAAAAAAATCCTCAGAAAATAATTTTATCCGTATAATACTTTAAATATTCGCTTGCAAAACTGGTAATAGTACCCCATGCGAAATTCGGAAAAGATTTTTCTCGGTGCGCCGTTCTCTCGTCCCTCTGCTCACCCCTCTGGCGCAGACTTTAGATGAAAACTGGCTACTTTAGGAATTTTTCCAGTTGAAGAATTTGTGAAGAACACTATGAGCGTCGATCAAACTGATAAAATACACAGATGGATAATCAATTTTATAAAGATTTAAATTACCCTAGTAAATTCAGCGTTACAAGTGGTTCATAATTTATGTTTAAAGGAATTAACAATAATGCTAAGAAACACAATAATTGGCCATGAACACATAGTGATTAGCATAGGCCAATGATTATATGATTGACCACTGAAATGTGGTCAAATACAGTCATTGGCCACTGAAATGTGGTGAAATACAGTCATTGGCCACCTCGTTCGCCACATCAGGTTATAGATTACTGATTTTGAAAGCACAGTGATAAGGCACTAAATCGTTTAATTATTGGCCGGAGCCAAAAACGGTTTTGACATAATTTCCACTGATTCGTAAGAAAAAAGTGACAAACAGTTATATACATAGACTACAAAAAGTTTAAAACATTTTGAGCGAATTTCGGCAAAGATATAAGTTATTTGCTTTTTAGATATTGTGACCAATCTCTATGTTTTCCCATAATTCACGAGGTCATTAATTGACCACTCATAAATCAATATAAATATGGAGGCGATAGATATTTCCATGTATATTGATTACAATTTTCGCGGGCAAATATGGCGGTGCAATGTAATTGTCTGTAAGAGGGCGCTGTGAAGAAAGGAGGAGAAAGGGAAGGAGAACAGCTTCGGGAATTCCATTCGGAGATCTCGTTCAATTCACATCTACAATGTAGCCCGAAGTGTTCGTTTTCTTAAATAAACTTTATTATTCCGACCGAGTCTGTTTTTAATAAATACCGGTCTTTCAGACATAATTTTAAGTTTGGAATACTACTATCGTTCAGTTTTAATCACGAAATTCAATTAAAATCAAAAAGTTTTTAGTTAATTCTATCGTAACTGTTAAACAAAGTATCATTTACAGCACGCGGACAAACCTGACCTCAACAGATTTTCGTTTAAATTCCTTACTCATTCATCATCACCGGTTTTACTTTACTCTGGCATTTAAACGCACTAAACTGAACTAACCTACCTGGTCAAATACGCTGCAGAATTGTTTGCGTTTCAACCTGCACTATTTATGAGTAGTTTTATTTGTGAGTATTCTTTCATACAAGCATATTTAAATGAGGTGGCCAATTATTTTTCACCTGCCTCAGATGTCTAGACGCAGGGCGTCTGGTATTTATGTATTCCTATAAAAAGGTCGCTTTCCAGATATATTTGTCACTAACTAGGTCTTATAATCTCACTTGGTGAGAAACGTCACCAAATCTTAGACTTTTCATCATCTTAACCACTACCTTTAAAAGACTTTGACTACACGTGAAGAGTCCTGTAGCTAGCCACATCAGTTCCCATCCACGTTCTTCACTCAGTCTATTTCGGTTGTCTGTTAGCTGTTTCATTATTTGACAGTAAATTTCATCTCGCAGTATTTCATTTTTCAAAGGACCATCGAAGATCTGATCAGTATATTCATTCCCAATTCTAGGTCGTTTAATTGGGAGATCTCCCATGTATTTCAAAATCGAGCTGAAAGCGTAGCACGCTTCTTCTGCTAGTTCTTCTTTAGACACTAATTTCTTCAGCAACGGTTGCTTTATCTGTTCTCTGGAGTGGCGCCACAATTCTTCTGCGTGTCCACGCCGAGCGGTTGTTAAAGTAAGCGCTTTTGACATCGACTTTTTCGGTGGCGTTCTGAAGAATATAGAAACCGGATATTAATCGTTTTCTTTAATAAAAACACAAGTGAAAAATCCACGTGAAATAATACATGGCAGTTCTATCTTGAATTTCACGTAAAATTCGAGTAGTAAAATTAAACAATGCACGCGTAAATTCCACGTGGCATTTATCGCAGAGTTTCACGTGGAATTCCACGTGCAGTTCCATGTGGAAGGTTGATCATAATTTTCAGTTGAAAATATCTGGTAAACGGTAAGATATACGCAAAAATGGATTTGTAAAAATGGACTTGTAATTCTACTTAGAGTTCGACGTAGAAATCCACGTGAAAATGAAAATAAATTCCTTAATTCATGTGGAAATCCACGTGAAATTCCTCATCGATTTCCACGTACATTTTTTCAATTTACCACCCGAACTTCACTTGAAATTCCAGGCATAACTCCACGTGGAATTCCTTACTTGATGTGGAGTCCTACGTGGTTTTCCACGTGAATTTTTTCTCCTGGGTACTTCCTAATTGTAGTAGCATTGCATTAGGTAAAACTTTCACAGATAATTACAGACATATATTTTGCACATAGACAATGTTTTCTGATTCGAGGGGGGGGGGGAGGCTCAAAAACGTTGAGAATCGATTAAAACTACGATCAGGGCTCAACTTTAAAGCTAATCTGATAGTTTCAAAAATGATGATTGTATCAAAACTAATGACAAAATTCTACTAGGAAGCCAAGTTATATGATTCATGTATACATAATAAGGTCAACAGCACGTGGCAACCACACTTCAAATGTAAAATTAAATGAAAACTTACCGGAAATGGTCAATTGAATACTCCAGCAATGTGTGAGGTTTGTCGCGAGGTTCGACTCCATTTATCTGTTGAGGATACAATCTGCGACCGTTTTCAGAACCATCTGTACTAAATAGTGCCTGTAAAGTCAAACAGAAGTTTGCAGAAGTCTGTAAAAAGAAATAAAATAAAAAAATTGTTTGACAATGACAGCTAGGGATTGTACTGAAATTTCCGTTCCATTTCCACATTTATATAAATATAAGAAAGCTTTTCAGCAAAGCTATCTCAAGAAGTTAATATAATAAACTCGTTTCTACTAATAAAACTACGAACAAGATTCAATTCTTACCAAAATATCGTTCGGTGGTTTAGTTAAGGAAGGCAGAACATAAACCATTTCTGCTGGGAAATCACCTTTTTCTCCAGTTTTTTCGCAAGTACCAATGCACCAACCTGAGTTGAGGACGGTCTCACCTGTACTTTCGTCTTCCAAAGTGATTAGATCTCCTTTCTGGAAGTTCAAGAAAGAGGAGCCTTCCCCTGGTGCTTTGTAATCTTGCAAGGCTATAACAAATTTGCTTCGTTTCTTCAGTCCTTCTAAAAAGTACACTACCAAGTCGCGGATGTCCTCCGCGTTAGGACTTTGAAACATGAATTCTTCACCCCGCACCGTTGACAAACTAAAGGTTTGCGTAAATATCTTGTTAGTTCTGAAACAATAATTTTAGCTTTTATTTTATTGCTCTTTTTATAAAAAGAACATGCTTCAGAACCCTCCTGAAAAGAAATACCAACTGAAGACTAAGGTGTAGGCCTGCGTGAAACTTGTCTTAAACAATCATATTCTGTTTGAAACCTTGTTTGAATCTAGTCTGGAAACAGTATTCAGTTGATAATTATTTTCACGAGAAAACGCAAAGTGCTAAAAAAATGCCAAAGTATCGGTCGTCCAGTTCAAATAAATATATTAATTTAAAACGTTTTTATTAAGAAATAATAAGAAAAAATGAAAAAACCTTACGAATATATCCATAGAAAGACAGGTGTTCTTTTTACGAAAATATTTCATTCCACTTTATTTACACGCTTTTTAACTAAAAATGACGCCCCGTACACTGAATTTGAAAGATCCAAAAACGTATTTCACCAGAGAAGCACCTCGCAGATTTTTTGGATTTTATATGTAAAATACTCTAGGTATATCAGCCAATTAGAAAGTGCAAAAAAAACTTCAAGTGCAAGAAGGTTTAAATAAGCTTTTTATTAAAAAGATGGAATGGACAACAGTTATACCAGTTATAAAAAGGACGCCAGAGATATTAATTTTGTGTTAAAAATACTTGCACATGATCAAAAATGTACATTATACGGAAAACGGGCTAATGCGAAGACATTTACGTTGAAATTGGTTGAGGCTCACCGTGAAAGAAATTGGTCTCAAATGTAGATAAGTCAAAGGTTTCGGTCTTTTGTCGAAAATATAGTAAGAAGAAAGGAAGAATGGATTGGATGTGGAGCGGGGGAAATTATTGAGTAAGTGAAGGAGTTTACGTACCTAGCTTTCTTACTTACGAAAAATGGAAATGTGGGTGATCACGTCATATAAGGATTTAAGAGCAGACATAGTAATAAAGAAGGTATGGGGCATAGGGGAGAAATTATTTAAAGAAGACCATAAGAGAAGGATGAGAATGTTTGAGGTGCTATTACTAAGTGTTCTAATGTATGTAGCCGAGATATGGGGTTGAATTTAATTGAATATTTATTAAGCTCAACAGTCAAAAGGCCAATTACAGAGCTACTATTAGCTATACATGTGAGTCTTGAATCTAAGATTATCATCGTGAACATTGTACAAATATGATATCACATATATAATGGTTATAACTTTGATTTGCGGCGTGAGATACATAGACTTGTACTGCATTACAAAAATACTCTAATGAGGAAGTTAATAGGTCGATGTCTACTTGCGTGTTACTTACATAGTTGTTCAGATTAGCAGTCATGTTATAAAGTGGTGATTGGTACACCAAACTGGAAGAGATATATATCGAATTTTTACTTCTAGTATTGAATTCTGGCTCAGAGAATGGAATTATTTCAGATATCGTTGGATAGACAATCATACCGCGTATTACTTTGAAAAGGAATAATATAGATGTGTATGTGCGTCTTTTCTCCAAGGATCAAACGTTAAAACTTTTTCTAAGCTCAGCTACATCACTTCCAGGAGCAGGAAAGAACCTTTTTCTCTCCAATATACAAATGTTAGAAACCTTTTATGACAATTTTCTATTGCGTTTGTATATTTATGGAATTTAGGTGACCATATGATACATCCATATTCCAGCCTGGGTTGTACCAGCGTTTGAAATAATGTTTTTAGTGTATCTTGTAATCGAAAATTTCTGCATATCCTTAGTAAAAATCCTAGAGATTTATTTGCACTCGCAACTATCTGATCAATGTAGGTGATAAATGTAATTTGAGGATCGAATGTTATCCCAAGGCCTAATATGGTGGTGACCCTCTCAATCACTATTCCCTTAATTGGGTATTGAAAGTCTTATAGGATCGGTGAATTACGAGTTCGCAGAAAGGTCATAATTTTGACCTTGTTTATATTTAATTCAAATTTATTTAGATCACACCACTGTGTAAATTTATCTAAGTTATCCTGAAGTTCGAGACGCGAGTAAAAGCTGCAAATTGGTAGAGCTAATTTAACGTCATCGACATACATGAAAGGGTAGCAGCTCAGTATACAAGATAAATCGTTAATAAATATAACAAAAAGCAAAGGCCCTAGATTATACCTTTTTCGTACTTCCGATGTTGGGATAGATAATTGAGACGTGTAACCACCATATTGTACAGAAGATTTTTTTATTACTCAAGTATGAGTGCATTAATTGCACAAGATTGCGAGGTAGTTCTAGTGCGCTCAATTTTTCTATAAGAATCGCGTGATCCACTTTGTCAAATGCCTTTCAGAGATCCGCGTATATAACATCAACTTGTTCAAACTCTTGTAATTGCAATCGTATTAACTGCGTGAACCCTAATAAGTTGGTCATTGTAGACATACGAGGTATAAAGCCATGCTGATTTGGCGTTAAAACTTTATAAGCTTCCTTGGCAATTATATTATACACACAGATCTCAAAGACCTTAGACAAACCGTTTAGTATACTTATAGGTCTGTAGTTAGAAACTTCAGATTTATCCCCCTTTTTCCAGACTGGACACATTCTATCTATTTTCCATAAAGTGAGGTAGTGACCGGAAAGCAAAGACAAGTTGAAAAGTGTTTTTAATGGTGGCAACAAGAAGGTAGAACAATTTTTGATAATTTTACTTGATATCTGATCCGGACCCGCTGAATTTTTGTTAGGTAGCCTATTCAAAGCCTTTGGGATGTCTATGGTAGTGATATTTACTACCTGTGTATTTGTATTAGTAGTCAACAAGTTACATCTCAAGGGTGTAGCTCGCCAGTCTGGAAGAGGAAGGCTAGTCATGTTGTAAACTTTTTGGAAGAAGTTCGCGAATGCATTAACTATGCCGAGCGGATTATGATATTCAATCCCATCATACCTCATAATACCCGGTATTCTCGATTGTCCTTTCAATCTATTTACATGTAACCAGAAAGATGTAGGATTATCTCGCAGTTCACTTTCAGCTTTAACATTATATTCAATTAATGAGTTTTTTAGGTTAGTATTTATTATCTTTTACGTATCAGTATGCATGTGTGAGTAATATGGATCAGTTGTTAAATTAAATTTTTGCCTATATTTCTCCTTTGAGCAGATATCTTTAATGATATCTCTAGTGAACCAGGGCGGAAATTTAGCATTCACAAGGTTAGATTTGAATTTAGGAACATAAGTCTCTAGCAGTGTGTACAATTCCTCATAAAATTTTGTACATGCTAAATCAACAGAGGTAATGTTTTCTAAACAGGACCAGTGACCTGACATTGAATTTATAATGCTCTACTATCGACTTCCGAATCAAAGAATCCGAACTTCCTCCATCCAAGAAACCAATTATCACATACTCGTTGTTAACTATCACCTTTTTGCAGGTTCTTGGATTTATGATTCATTCCACCACGTTGACTAATGAAAGCGAAGGTTTATTTTCCTTCTTTTTCAAGTTTTGCTGATATGGCCTACTTGTTTGCATTTGTAACAAACATTTTTCCCGGGCCGTGGACAATACCTTCCTAAATGACCTTCATTCCCACAATTGTAGCATCTATCCTGACGCTTACCTAGCGCTAAGGATTTGAAAGTCTTCTGATGTCCGCTCGTTGATGTTTCTTTCAGATTTGTCGATTCCGAGTTTTTCTACTTACTTCCCGGTTTGTCGTTTTGACAGATCGTTGGGACAAATTCATAGCTTCTAACTGAGAGGTGTCTTCCAAGAAATCTTCTTATCTTGTGTGCTTCCGAGCACTCAGCTGCATAAACAATTGCTGTGACCACAATCCTTCAAGAATTTGTATCTTAACTTCCGTAAAGTCTTATTTGAGTTTTCTGCACAAATACAATTTGTCAGTGACATAATTCGTCGTCGATTCATTTTGTAATTGTCTTCTTTCCGTTAACTGATGCCATAGCTCCGTCCTTGTTTGATCACGTATAAATATTTTCTGAAATCTTTGTCGAAATTCAATCCAAGTTGTTATAAGGTGTCTCTCTGCCGACCACCATTCTCTAGCCGTCTCACAGTGGGACAGTAGCTCATCAAATTTGGCCAAAACTCAAGGTCGAAATTGGTATGAAAGGAATTTGTTATTGTTTTACACTTATGTTATCGTAGATAGAAACGAAATTTCACGAGCTTTCATTTACAAGTCATGTCTCTAAAGTCTATCCAAATCGTAGAACGGCTTACAATCAGTCATCAAAAGTTTGCAAAAAAATGATTAATTTCTTCAATTTGGTATGAATTTCAATGTTTAAAGGATTCACAATTAATTAAAAACGTTTTGAAAGTACCTGCAGCTATTACATAACTTATAATATTTGATTTATTACGACTGGAAGAAGTGTTTACATGCAAATTTTTTTAGTTTTCAATACTGGACATTTTTCAGTTTAATAGTACCACGTCTTTTTGAAGTTTTCAAGGAATCATTCTTCTCGTTAATTATTAAAGTTTTAAATATGCTGCCACTTTTGGTTTTTAATGAAGTTATGCACATATTTCGGAGCCAATATCATTTTCGTGTTTTTTACGTGATAGCATATAGCTATAGATAAATTGTTCAAAAAATTCTCGCCCTCAATTCTTCTAGATGAAGAAATGTCTTCAGATCATGAATTTGAAGATAAGTAGATAGCCAATTACTCAAAATTACTTATTTGCAAAACGTAGTCTCAATACACGTAATAAGCCAAACCAGTTTTAAGTAGATTAGTGTGTCATGTATATATGTTATTCAAAAATATTGTTTTTTCTTGTGGGTGAGTCTAAAACCAATCTATTCAGATCATTAAATTTTCCATTTAGGAAAAGAAAACAATCCAACCTATTCAA
>CAKNWW010308255.1:9826-27370 GCA_932074435.1 Andricus kollari | reverse complement strand
TCGGAAAACACTTTTGACTGGATTCGAGGACATCGTCATCGATGAAAGACATATATCACCAATAGGGTTTCAGAAATTCAACGTATTCTACTACAGGCGTTTTGGCATCACGTACCTGGAGTAGATAATCCTGCGGATTGCGCATCTAGAGGCATCACACCCGTTCGATTGGAATACCAAGGTCTACTGAAACTATCGACCCTTCTGTTGATAAAGAGGAACGGTTCACCACACATTCCGCTCTAGTCGATCAGGAGACATCTTGGCGGCTCCTTACTCAATACTCTTCGCTTACGAAGTTGTTACGAATCACTGCTCTCTGTTTGCAGTTCGTTGGTCGGCTTCGTAGAAAGCAGTTGGAACGGCCGCCTTGTCATCCGAAGACGGCCTATCTTAAAAAGGCACATAAAGGACTGATCGGACATGTTCAACGTTAATCTTTCTCTAAAGATATCATGAAGCTACAACGAAAAATGCCTGTTTCAAAATCGAGTCCGTTATTAAAACTGTTACCGCTTTTGGACTCGGATGGGTTATTGAGACTTGGAGGTCGACTGACTCATGCCGTGTTGGACTATGAGGAAAGATGTTCTTACATATTACCTAAGAATTCGCTGTTGACGACTTTGATCGTCAGAAATGGACACCAATTCATGCTACACGGAGGTCCTCAACTAACCTTGTCATACCTGAGGAGGAAGTATTGGATCCTCTCGGGTCGTACAGCTGTGAAGCGCGTGTTGGCTCGATGTGTGGTATGTTCTAGACATCGGGAAAACCCGTGCTATCAGGCCATGAGCTTGTTGCCGAGCTTCAGAGTCACTCCACCAGTTCGACCATTTGCAGAGGCTGGATTGGACTACGCGGGCCCAGTCTGGATGCGCACGACCAAAGGAAGAGGTTACGAGGCATATAAAGGGTATATCGCTATCTTCGTGTGCTGTGCCACTCGAGACCTACATTTGGAGGCCGTATGCGACTACACTGCGGATGGTTTCATCTCCGCCTATAAGAGGTTTTCAGCTCGACGAGGCGTCAGGCACACTCTTTACAGCGACAATGGAACCACGTTCGTAGGAGCTGATCGACAACTGCGGGAACTATTTTCACAGGCATCAGCTGTGTCTGACAAGGTCGCTCGTTACCTTGCTGACAACCATACAACTTGGAAATTTAATCCATCTGCCGCTCCACACTTTGGAGGATTATGGGACGCAGCGGTACGATCGGTGAAACACCATCTCCGCCGTGTGATTTAGTCGCTCTGACTCCTGCACACTTTCTCATCGGCTCTTCGACCTTCACAATACCTGAGTCTACATTAGTAAATTAAAGGCTGACACCTGGAGAGCGTTGGCAACTCTTAACTCAGATTTACCAAACCTGTTGGAAAAGATGGTCGTCGGATTACTTGCATGAACTGCAAGCTCGCCCGGTCAAAAACGGAGAGATAGTATTGGTTCTGCAGGAGAAAATTCCTCCTACTAAGTGGCCTCTGGCTCGGGTGATTCAGGTACATCCAGGCTCAGATGGTCATGTTCGCTCTGTAACTGTGAAGACGGCAACTGGTCTCTTACAAAGACCAGTTGTGAAAATTATTTCGCTACCAGTTACTGTTTCAGATTCTACCGATGCTGCGCCATTGCAACCTTAGCAGGAAGGGCGCATCTGCAAACCTATCTCAGGGTGGGTGCATCATTCCAGGTCCAAGATGGACAATTCTTTTTTTTCAGATGGCTCGTGATCACATCACGAAGGTGGGCGGACATGTTGGAGATATTTTCGTTCACATAGTTCCTATTGTATGTTTTCTGTCTTGGTCGCACGTGATCTTGGATCGCGTACGGCCCTGGTGTTTCCGTACACTTACCCCTTTGGGGAACCGAGTACCTGGAGGGGTGGGCGGACAGATAGTACTGTTCAATGCATGGTCCGAGTCACTTCTCTGTACGAACGTAACCCTTCCCTGTAGTTTTCGTTACCAAATGTGTGCCTTTTTAATTAATTAGTAACAATACTAACTGTGTCACTTCTTATTGATTTTAGTATCATACTAAGTTTTTCTAGGTATCCATTTTCACGTTGAAAATGGATACAATACACTTTTACTCGTGTCTGTGATATACGTAGCATTATTTTTCACCCTTCCCGCCTAACTTCACCTTCGAATCATTTTGCAGTTTGAATCGCAAACACATCTAATTCCAACCTAGCAAGAATTAATGGTCTGCCAAAGATACATAAACCGGATTTTGGCTTCCGATTCCGGTACCGATCGCGAGAGAACTCTTTTGTGTCAAGTGTTGGTTTTTTGGCTTTTGTGAAGGGAATCAGCGTGTGCGGATGCAGAAAGGGCAGTGAGTGCGGAGATCAGGTGTAAGGGAAGAAGATTGAGTGAAGGCAAAGGTGTAAAGGATAAAAGTAAGTTGTGTAAAAGGAAAATTGGAGCGTGCAAAGTTTTTGAGGTTAGGAGTGAAAAATATTTGCGGGGCTAGGGGGGCAAGAGGTAGGCGAGTAAGGAGCGGGAAAAGTTGCGGAGAACTGGGTAAGGTAGGATGCCGACGGTACGAAGTCCACAAATGGACGCCAGAGGGCGACAGCAACTGGACGATCGCACAGAACAGCAGGCAGTAGAAGAAACAAGAGGTGACGAGGTTGAGAGCGTAGTTAGTGGGGGAAAGCAGAGGTTGACTATAGTGTCAGCAGCGACGAGGAGAGGTTCGAAACACCGACCAGGGAGTGGATGGCAGCGAGAGATGAATCAGGCACGGGCCGTAAACGCGGGAGACCCTCAAATCTACAACGCCTCAACAAACTAGGTAACGCGGGTTCGAATAGGAGTCTTGATGAATGGCAAAAAAAGATGAGCGCGACAAGTAGTGAAGGGGAAGATAAAAGAAAAAGAGAGGGAGTGGACGATGATTCAGAAAGATACGAGGAAAACAAGAAAGTTAAGATTAAAAGAAAAACACCAGAAGGAGATAGGGGGGACTGGGGGATGTTTGAGAAGTTAGAAGTCCTCATAAAAGGATTTAGAGAGGACACAAGGAGGAGACTGGATGATATGAATAGGCAGAGTAAAGACGTAAGGGGGGAAGTGAGAAAAGCAAGAGAAAAGTGGGAAGAGTTGGATAAGCTCTGGAAAGAGGAGAGAGATAAGGTATGGGGTAAACTTGAGAGCATCGAGAATAGACAGAGAGAGGTTAACGAACAGAGAAATAATGATATAAAACAGTTGCAAGAACACGTAAGCAATTTAGAAATCAGGAATGGGCATATGGGGAAGGAAACAGAGAGTGCTAAAATAATAACAGGCAGTGATAACTTGCGAAATGAGAATACAAGATTGAAGAAAAGAATGAGTGTGATTGAAAGAAGACTGGAAGAAGACGAAAGGGCGAAGAGGAAAAATAACATAGCAGTTAAGGGACTGAAAGTGGAGAGTAAAACAGGGGAAGACGAGATCGAAAATCTTTTGAGAGATATTGGGATTCAGGTAAGGGTAGAAGGAGTTAAGAGAATAGGATGGACGAATGATGGGAAAGAAGGAATGTTTATAGTGAAAATAGGGAGTGAGGAGGAGAAAAATAAAATTATGGAGGAAAAAAAAATATTGAAAGGAAGAAGGGAAAGAATTGAAGAGGATATGACATGCAGGCAGAGGAAAAGGAGATGGCAAATTGAGCAGAGGGCATGGGTAGAGAGGAAAATGGGGCGCATGGTATGGACAAGGAGAGATAGATTAAGGATAAATGGGGAGGAATGGTTCTGAGACGAAGAAGTAGAAGAAATAAGGCAGAGGCAAAAGAGTTTAGAGCTCAAGGAGAGGGGTTTCCAAACAGCAACGCGGAAGAAAAGTGAGGAGGATAGGTGAGGAAGTGGAAGATAAAAACGTGAAAATAGCTTTCTGGAATGTGTCAGGCTTGAAGAACAAGAATGAAGGATTTTGGCGGGAGTTAGGAAACTGGGATGTGATTATGATGAGTGAAACTTGGGCGGATGAGAAGGGATGGAAGGGGATGAAAAGGATGTTACCTAAAGGTTATGTTTGGGCAATGCAAGAAGCAAGAAAGGAACACGTTAAAGGAAGAGGGATGGGCGGCATGGTCTCTGGGGTGAGGAAGGAATTAGCAGTAAGAGGGAGAACAGAGGAGGACAGGGAGGAAAAAGACGGAACAATGGTAAGAAGGATTGCAATTGGAAAAGTCAAAATAGCGGTGGTTTGTGTATATAGAAGAAGAGGGGAAGAGGAAGGCTGGAGAGTAATAAGAAAGTGGATGGAGGAAAAGAAGGAAGAGTTGGTTTTGAGAGGAGGTGACTTGAATGCCTGGACCGGCGAGGAAGGGGGAGGGATTCGGGATGAAGAAAAGGAGGCCTATATAAGGAGCTCCAAACATAGGGTGATAGACCGAGAGGGGAGGAGGTTAATAGACGTAATAGGAGAAACAGGATGGTTTATATGCAATGGTAATATGAAAGGCGATGAGAAAGGAGAGATCACATTTATAGGTAAGGGAGAAACAGTAATAGACTACATCCTGGCGGAAGAAAGAATGAGGAATATGATAGACAGTATGAGTGTGGGGAATGAGATAGGGTCCGAGTACTTCCCGGTAATAGCTACACTGAAAAGTGGAGTCCGCAAGCGTGGCAGAGGGAGAAATGAAAGAGGGGGAGAAAGGAAAACGAGAATGGGAGGCTGGGAGGTAGATAAATTGAAAGAGTTAAACAAAAAATGGAAAAGGAGAATGTTAGGTATGAAAAAGAGGAAAGAGTAGACTCGTTAATTGAAAGGTTGAAAGGGTTGATTGCTGGAAAGGAAAAAGCAAAAGGGAAAGGAGAAATACAAGGTGGAAGTAGAAAAAGCGATCAAAGAAGGTAGGGTTTGGGATGTGATAAATAGAGAAAGAGGAGGAAGGAAGGGCGTGAATGAAGAAATAGAAATGGGTGAGTGGACGGACTATTTTAAGGGTATGTTAGGAGGAGAACAAAATAGGATGAAAGGAGAAAATATAAGGACAGTCCAGGAAGAAATGGAGGAAGGGAACGAAATAACAAGAGAAGAAGTGGATGAGGCAATAGATAGACTAAAAAGAATCAAGGCTACAGGAGAGGATGGTATGGAGAACGAAGCGATAAAGTATGGAGGAGTAGGGGTTAGGGAAGGAATGAGAAAGATCTGCAACAAGGTCTGGAAAGCAGAAGGGTGGCTGGAGGAGTGGAAGACAGGGCTGGTGGTACCGCTTGTCAAGAAAGAGTGGGCAAGAAGGTAGAGGAGTACAGAGGGATCACTCTCGTGCCGGTGAGTTATAAAATATACGCAGAAATTCTAAGGAAAAGGTTAGAGAGTCAGATAGAAGAGAAACAAAGTATCCCACACAATCAGACGGGATTTAGAAAAGGGATGGGGACAATAGATAAAATTTACGTACTCAACTACTTGGTTGACAGAAATCTAGGGAGAAAGAGAGGGAAATTAGTCGCCTTGTTCGTAGACTTTAAAGCAGCTTTTGACTCAGTGAATAGAAAAGTTATATGACAGGCAATGAAAGGGAGGGGAATAGAGGAAGGGTTGATAGAGAGGATAAAGGAAATTTTTATTGAAACCAGGATTAGGGTGAAGATACGGGGGAAAAAAAGGGGAGGTCTTCTGTACAGGAAGAGGTCTAAGGCATGGGTGCCCGTTGAGTCCGCTACTCTTTAATATGCTGCTGGCAGACCTAGAGGAGAAGCTAAAGGAGAAAGAGAAAGGGGGAACAGTTTTGGGTAACAGAAAAATATACTCTCTAGCATACGTGGACGATGTAGTTCTGTTAGCAGACGACGAGAAGGGGATGAACTTAATGATGAGAATCTTAGAAGAGTCTGTGGGAACAAAAGAACTGACGGTGAACGTAGGGAAGACCAAGGTGATGTGCTTCAGAAGTAGAAAGACCAAAATTGGTTACGTTTGGAAGATGAATGGACAAATAGTGGAAAGTGTGGAGGAGTTCTGTTATTTAGGTTTTTGGTTTGAGGCAGGAGGGGGAAGCGAGGTACAGGTGAGGAAAAGAATAGAATGTGCGAGTAAAGTAATGGGACAAGTATGGAGTATAGGAAAGAGAAGGTTCAATGACGATTGGAGAATGCGGGTTTGGTTGTTTGATGCGTTGGTTTAAGCGGTGTTGTGTTATGGAGTGGAGGTCCGGGGTTGGAAGGAACATAGAAAAGTGGAAAGCATGCATGAGAGATTTCTGAGATGGGTAACGGGGGTTAGTTGGAGCTGCTCAGAATACATGTTGAGGGAAGAACTAGGAAGGGAAAAAATGGTAACTAGACAAATTAAGAGAGCCTGGAGGTTTGAAGAGAAGCTGCAAAGGGGAGAGGGGAGCAGAATAGCACAAATTTGCTTAGACGAAGTTCGGAATAAGGACGCGAGAGGTAATTTAGGAAATTCGAAATGGGAGGAAGAGAGGAAAAAAATGAGGAGGGTTTGTGATATACAAGAAGGGGCTTTGGATTGGCAGAACATAGAGTTAGAGCTATTAGTAAGACAAGGAGAAGAGAGATGGAGAAAGATTATGGATTCGAGGTACAATGGATGGTATATGATAGTCAAAGGGTTGGCGGAACCAGAATATTTGCAAAAAATAAAAAAGGAAGACAAATGGAATAGGGTGGTACGGTTTTTAATGGGAGAAGGAGTGAGAGCTTGCAGATATTGGATGGATAAAGATGACAATCTGTGCAGAGTATGTGGATATGAAATGGAGTCATTGGCACATGTGTTGGAGAGGTGTACGGGAGAGGAAGATGGACAGTTGAGTGTGGATGAGTGCTTAAGATGGATTTTGGATGGTAGTGGATAGGGAGTGATGTGGATGAAGAAACTGGAAGAATTGAGAGAAAGCAAGGGAACAGGGCAGAGCCAAACGGTTGATCCTATTGAAGGACAGTAAATAGTACAATTTAAAAATCGTGGAAAACATATTCTTGTGGTAAGAGGAAACGGAAGCCCTGGAAGATCGCTCATTTGTAGGATTAAGATTACTGTTATTATTATAAGTTAGGCTAATGTAAAGCACGTAGACCTTTAGCTTCTTCTGGTAATACTCCTACTTATGTATTAGCAAAAACACTTACTAAATTAATGTCTGGTTCTTTACCTACTTACAATTATAATATAAAAAACTCATTAACCTTTAAAGAACGCATTTGTAATGCTAAAATTCCTGATAATTATATTATGACATCTTCAGATGTTACTTCATTATTCACGAATGTTCCTTCTGAATTGGTATTAAGAAGTATTAATGACAGATGGCGTTTTATTGGTTACCATACCAAGATACCCTTAGAAGAATTCAAAAAAGGCTTTTCACATCTGCTAGATTCTAAAATATTTAAATTTGATGATATATTATATGAACAATCTTTTGGAAACCCTATGGGATCTCCTATTTCTGCCATATTATCTGAAATTGTTATGCAAGACTTCGAATCTTATGCTTTCTCAAAATTTAATTTTGAAATTCTAGAATGCACACGTTATGTTGACGACTGGCTTTTAATTTTACCGAGTGATAAACTCTCTTATATATTTTTAATTTTGAACTCTTATCATTCTAGACTGAAATTTACTTTTGAAACAGAAGATAATAATTCTATAAGTTTTTTAAACCTTCAAGTAATTACAGATTCAAACAATAGTATGATCACGAATTGGTTCCGTAAAAAAATGTATTCAGATAGTTTTCTTAATTTTCTATCAGATCATCCTGTGTAACGTAAGAGTGGTGTAGTTAATACAAATGAGTAGACATGGCTATTCTTTTATCTAATTCTATTTTTCATACAGATAATTGGAATATTGTTCATTTTCATAAATATATTAAATTAGGAAAAGATAAACTTAATATTTTAAAACGTGTTGATGTTATTTATAGAGTAACTTGTACCTGTGGTATGACTTATGTTGGCCAAACCAGTCATCCACTATGAATAAGAATAAAAGAACGTAAAGATAATATTAGACTTGCAGAAAAATATCATAGATCTATTAGTCAGCATGTAACTTATAAACTTTCAGGTGATATTAATTTTATAAAATGGGATGATATTAAAATTCTACACGAGGAACCTAATTATTATGAACGCTGTTTTTCTGAAATGGTTTTTATTAAGAAAGAAGGATACAAAAGCATGAATCTTATTTCGGATTTGATTACTTTCAACGAATCTTACATGATAATTATTGATCGACTATGCTAGTTTGTTTATGATCTTTTAATTTTTTACTATTGTAAATTCCTTAGTGATCTAATAATATCTTACAATTGTCTTTTGAATTCTCATACGAACAAATTAAGTTTAATAATATTTATTATTTTTGTTTTTTTGTATTCCTATTAGATTTTTAATATGTACGCTCCTGAATTTTTTAGACTGCGCACTCAGATTGATACAGAATTTGTATAGAATTGGTATTACGAGCGATGGAGTTGTTTTGGTTGCTCCGACTATACTTACACAAAAATAACAGTCTTTAATAACAATTTTATCAAATTCCCACATGATGGATTAAAAATTTAATTTTGTTTTCTGGACATTATTTTAACTTAATTTCAGCTAAAACGATTTTTCTTTTTATGTATCTTATTTCACTTCATGTCTAACATAACCTCCGAAAATTTAATACATTTAATCATTACTATTTTATATTACAGGCTAATTCTTTATAACTATATTCAGAATTATGACTCAACAATTTTTTTCATTCAAGAATTTATATATCTATTTTTTTTAAATTTTTGCATATGAACGAGCAACCATAACCATCCCTACTTATCTTTGTTGTTTTAACTCAGTTTTGAACCTTTTTTAACCTGATTTTAATGGTAAGCTAATTTTCAATTTGTTTAGAGCTTCTATTGTCTTGTTATACCAATTTATTTATTATTACTACTATTTATTTTTATTTATATTTTAGATCAATTTTCAATCTGATGAGTAAACTGGTACATGTTTCGCAACGTTATACGTTTTAATTTAGTTTATGATATTGACACAATAAATTATACTATTTTTGTCTGGAAGCAGTCGTTTTGACTTTTGTCACCACTTTCATCTACTATATTTCCAGACGTTAAACATAAGAAAGATTTTGCATAATTTAATTTCTTCAATATTTCGGATATTATATTTAACGGATTGATTATTATTTTATGTAGTTATACTTTACACGATAGAAACACAAGCAAATTTGTAACTAAACAAATGTTCTTTTCTTTCGGTTTATATACATGCCTGATAATGTTTTATACATATACATTTCTGATAATTTTATAATATGCGCAGTTATTATTGGGAATGCTAAAATGATAATGCCTTTATCGTATCATACACCCAACTTGTGAAATACAATAGTTTGTTCTTTTCATTTATTTTTCGTTTATTTCTTGTTTATTTCGTAGAAGATATATTGTAAGTCGAGAGCCTTGAGCAATAAGGGTTAAAGGGACGATATGTTTGACGGTAAGTGTATATGTGTGCGATTTTCAACGGAAATATTGACGTGCCTGAACCTAAATAAAAATTCTTTAAACGGTTCTGTTATATGTATCATCATTAAAATTGCCTGCTAAACGAAACATAACAAGTTTTTTAAAGGTGTTTTTTTTTACATAAGAAGGGTTTATTAATGTAAGAACAAGTGCCATCGTTAACAAAAAATCAGTTATATTGTTACTGATTGTCCAAACAAAACATTTTAATCCATTACTTACAGAAATGTTATATTAACAAATATATTGCTTATTCATTGATAATATTAAAGGGGTAGATGACACCTAGTTTAGGGAGTATTTCAAATAACACTGATGATTCTTAATAGAATTTAATATCAAAACAAGATGTTCGCAGAAACAAAGTCCAAAATCTTAAACTATATGTCATATGGCGAAGCATTCTAGGGACAGATTTTCTAAATTATGATACTCTAGACCGTAAGTGTTTTTACATCTCACGCTAATATTGTAATACATCATCAATTAAAACAATGTTGTGTAAAAAAAATAAATAAAAAACAATCTAACCTCTTAAAACAATAAAAACTCAGAAATATAGAAGGGGTGATTTCAACCCCTGAATGTGAACGTTTGCCCAAATTTTGTTTTTTTCATAGTCTGGGATCCTCTTTTTACCTGCAAAGTAACAAAAAACTTGGCGTCGGACACCAACCTAACCCCCCTTGAAAGCTTATTTTTCATATACGTAAATCAAGGTGTCTCTTATACCTCAGAGTAAAATTATGCTTTCGACAATATATAATTTAAATTCATCATTCACTGAATAAGCTGTGATTAGATTAAGTTTAAATAAAGATAAAAGTTTCTCTGCTTTTCTGAAATCAGTAAGAAGTCATCCACGATATTATATTTCCCTGAATAAAGAAGATTGACTGCTATTAAAGAGTAATTCTAAAATCATTGCATCATTTCTTGATGAAGAAGAAGATACACTGAAGAGATTACTGAGAGACTGTGGAGGGAGTACTGAAATGTGGGAATTTTTAACATCGTTTTGGAACTCATTTGAATGAAAAAATGATAGCAGTGAAGCAAACATGAGACAAGAGAACTCATTTTTAACGAGAGAAATGAGTTTTCTGATGCCAAAAAGTCTCAAACATTGTATTGAAGAAAATTTATTTTAGAACAAGGACTACGGTTTAAGAGAACTTAAAATTATTAAAGAAAGTATAGTGAAAACTATGATAGAAACGGTTTGTAAAGAGCAAAAAGTGCACAGTGAATCTAAAATTCTAACATATGTATATAAATAAAAATTATCACTTGTTCAGAAAAAGAGCTAATGATAAAACTGTATCTCACGGTTTATTAATGATGGATTTTAATGATTTATTCATTGAAATGATTATATTTAATAGTACACAGCTAGCACAAAAAGTTGCGGAAATACAATTTTCAAATTTAATATTAGATGTTAAAATGAGATAGATAAGGAGTCGAATGAGTCGGATGATGAGGAGGTTGAGGAGCAGGTGGGGGAGAAGGAAAATGAGGAGGCGGAGAATGAGGAAGAGAGGGAGGAGCTATCCCATCTTGAACGTTGCTTATATATTTTTTTGTTTATTACGAGGGAAGATGGAAAATCTTCAAGAATACACCGTGAAGGGTCCGCACTTCTCGGTAGTGTGGGGATCTTAGTCGCATCACTATAATGAACCTGACATATTGTATAATATTAAATTATACCTTGCAGATAATTATACATCATACAAAATCAACTTTGTCACTGTAATAATGCCACCAAGGGACCCACTAGAAACCACCACCCTTTATTCTTGGCAGATGCCCCCCCAGAAACCGCTTTCAAATTACTTCAGGGGGTGCCGTTTTCTTGTCCTCGAAAGGGCTGCTTCTTCTTCTTCTTAACTATATACCAACCAAGATGTACGCATCGTCCTCGGTAGTGCGGTGATACCGCACATCGGGCTCGTCGACCTTCGACATCTTGGTTGGGTGCAGCTGATTGGGCTATCATCTGGGCGGCATCCTCAGGGGGCTGCCTGCCTGAATGATGCGCATCTCATTGTCCTCGAAAGATGGTCAGTCCGGGCTCTCCTTATTTTGCAACGCAGAGGTGGCACTTGAGAGTGTTTACGCACTCCGCAGACCTGTGTCCCTCCTTGCCGCACCTCCAGCATCCTCTCGTCCGATCGGGACCCTTACAAACCGCTGCCATGTGGCCAAAGCCTAGACAGCGGTAACAGCGAGTAATCTGCATCTTCATATGCACGCGACAAGACACCCATCCGACCTTAAGGTGTCCCACCCGTACCAATTTCGATGCTGTTTCTTCAGTAAGTTCCACAAAAGCCTTCAGAGTTCCTGAAACAAGGAGAAAGGGATGCAACATTAGAAAGATAGAAAATGGGGGTTAAAAGGCAGACTTGAAATATGGTCAGGAGTCGATAGTTTTTTTTTTTTTCACGAGGGGAGGCGGAAAATGTTGAACAACACACCGTGAAGGGTCCGCACTTCACGGTAGTGTGGGGATCTTAGTCGCATCACTACAATGACCCTGACATATATAATATTCAATTATACCTTGCGTATAATTATACATGATACAAAATCAACGTTGTCATTATAATAATGCCACCAAGGGACCCACTACAAACCACCACCCTTTCCTGCCAACCCATGTCCACGGAACCGCTTTCGCATTACTTCAAGGACATGGGAGTAAGGCCATTTCGGCGAGCTTCGGCGCTGTTCTTCTTGTGCCAACTTGGACTTCCTCTAGGCTTCTTTCTGGACCTGCCCAGCCATGATGTACGCATCCTCCTCATAATTGCGACAATGTCGCACAACGGGCTCGTCGGCTTTCGACATCATGACTGGGTGAAGCTACTTATTCATGTCTTCTAGGAGGCTTCCTCGACGGGGTTGCCTCCCTGAAAGACAAACATTTCATTGACCCCGGCAGATGGTCAGTCCGGGGCTTCTCACTATGGGCAGCGCAGAGAAAGCACTGCGAAGTGCTGGTGCACTCCGCAGACTTGTGATCCTCCTTACCACACTTCCAGCATCCTTTAGGCCTATCAGGGCCCTTGCAGCTCGCTGCCCTATGACCAAAGCCAAAGCAGTGGTAGCACCGAATGGCCTCCATTTTCCTGCGTAAGTGACAGGACACCCACCCCACCTTGAGGTGTCCCGCGCTTACCAAGCTCGCCGCCATTTCTACGGTCAGTTCCGCAAAAGCCTTCAGAGCTCCTCTGTAGGCCCTCTTTGTGAGACTGACCCTAAACTCACCTACTGGCTGCACGCCACAATGTCTTCTGACGGCAGCCTCGACCTCCTCCGCGTCTGTTGTTGTGCCGAGGTCCAATACCTCGACCTCGGTCCGAGGGACCAGCTCCCTCACCCTGCCACCTTCACCCATCACCTTCTTGATCGCAGCGGAAAGTTTAGATCTGCCTTCCGCTGCGGACCCTACTTCTACAAGGACCTCTCCGCTCCTTATTTCCCTGACACCATTGATTGTCACGCCAAGGGAATACGGTCTGACCTTTCGCTTGAGGTCCTTGAGAACCTCTGCGTAGCTCGAGCCCTCAGCGCGGTAGCGCTGTAGCGCCACGTGTTCTCGACCTTTTCCTTCTCGGCTTGGAAGGACTCTTCTCGACTGGACTCAGAGTGGCCTCCCTCTCTCGCTTCCTAACACGGGAAGTGGGAGCTGCCACGGCTACTTCCGTCTGAGCCCAGCTTTCGTCCGTCTTCTTCGTTGCCTTTTCCTTTCGGGTCATGGCCCTTGTTCTGACAGTTCGTCCAACATGCTCGATCAAGTCCCTATCAAGCCTTCGGTCGTCATAGAGTGATCGACTAGTTCGTCCACGAGTCGCTCCGCTCGTTCCAGCGCGTCCCTAATTGGAAGCCAAATGTTCTTCTTAGAGCTGCTGAATTCCGCCATTTCCTTGATGGTGCCACGCAACTGTTCAAAGAGACGATACGTCTCTGAGAGGTTGACATCCATTTCTGCGATGTCCAACTTGTTGACGGACACTTCCACCTCCTCTGTCACGTCCAATGAACGGAATGATCGGAATCAGTCGGGAGATTGCTACTCCCTTGGGGTATATTGCTTTTAACATACCGACTCATGACTCGTTTTAATTCGGGGATCCTTCCCCTAGCTGGTTTTTGTTCGCCCCGGGTATTTGATTTCCCCGGTACCACTGATATCTGGGAGGCGTTCCCCTATCCGCAACCTGGGGAGGCGCCCGATGGAGGACCAGCAAACCCCACACGGGAGGAGCAGATAGTGCATCACATGGTAGTCAAAGGGTCGGTTTGATTATGAATAAGAGAGCAATTGAGCATGCCCAGAAGCATGGATTTGTATCTCCCAAATTACTGTGGGCTAGAATGAAAGTGCGCCTTCTGGGACACTTTAAATGATCATCGTCATCATTAAACGATCATGGTGAAAGAATCATTTTACTAGGAGATATGATTGGATGTGCTTGTGTCCAACGTCAGTGTACAGATAGGGTGCTGGGTAATTTTGGGGATCCAGAAAAAAATGGTAACAGAGACAGATCAGTTAGTTTATGCTTAGAAACGGGCTTGCTTATTACCAATACTTGGTTTACGCACAAGATGATCCACATGTATACCTGGTGTAGAGGAGATAGCCTCAGTAAAATTGACTTTGTTGTTGTGGATGAAAGACTAAGAGAGCTAGTAAAAGATCCAAGGGTTATGAGGGGTTCTGAATGGAATACTGAGCATTACCTTCTAGTCTCAAAAATGAACTTAGGTCAAGGATGGAGAAAAAAGATAACCAAAAACATTAAACAAATGTGAATCAAAGTTGAGAAATTGCAGAGACCGGAAGTGCGAATAGATTTTCAAAATAGGATATACGAACGCACGGATAGGGCAACTTGGAAGGCGCTAATATGCAATAAAGATATAGAGGGTACATGGGCTACGATCCGGGATATAATTGTTAGAAGTACGACCGAAGTGTGTGGTACTGGGCTTGTAGGAAGAATGTGTGGTGATGCGTGGTGGAAGGATGAAATCTGCTTAGCAGCCCACGAAAATGAACAAGTATATCTAAGAAAATTTAACATCACAGGCCTTAGCGATGAGGGGAGAAATAGACTTGAAAATTATTGCAGATGACTAGTAAAAGGCGATTATCGCCCCAGTTTACAAAAGAAAAGGAGATAAAAGCAATTGTAATAATTACAGAGGTGTCTGCTCACTAAGTACCGTAAGTGAAATATATTCAAAAATACTTATTCATAGGGTAATGAGAATAACTGAACAACCGATATGGGAAGTTTAATGTGGACTTATAATAATGGATGGCTTTTACAAGCAATATAAACAATATATGCAGGTAGCAAAGCGAATGTAAAGGTAAATGGGAAACTGAGTGACTGTTTCGATATTATACAAGGTGTTAGCCAATGATGCGTTATGTCTTCTTGACTATTTATTATATTCATGAACAAGTGTCTAAGAATGTCCCTCTTTTCGGGACAGTGTGAGTGCGTAGGTTAGCGTTTGCTAACCTACCTAAATAAACAAAATGATGGTGTTTGAAGGGAAGGGCGAGAAAACAATATGAAATATTGTCCTGAATGATGAGAGTAGAACAACTTGATAAGTACATATATATTGGTAGTCTATTCACTAATGACGGAAAGACAGATGAAGAGATAGATAGGCGTACAAATAAGCTTTTAGATCATTTACCTTTAAGAAATTTTGATCTTTTTTCACTTTGGTTAATTGATTCTTAATTAAACTGTATCGCTAAATCTTAGGTATAGAAATATCTCTATAACAGTTTGATTTTGCGACTGATCAAAATTTCTCTGTTCAGGAAATTGATCCCGAATATATACATCGACGCCAATCCTAATAGGTAGTTAAACCTGAAATAAAAGATTTTATTAACGACTATATTTAAGATTTAACTCTAAGTAATTTCATTTTATAACATGAGATGTGAGCCACACAAGCGAAAGCGGATTTTGGAATGATTTTGATTTGTAAAATCAGATAATTTATTGGATGTTTCGGTTTCTCGTGTATTTCTTTCTCTCTCTCTTGTCGTTAGGTCTGGGGATCAAACATTGAGGCGTAGGAAATAATTGCAATTTTTGTAAACCTTAATTTAATAAACTGAACAACGATCCTTTCGCGAATTTCTTTCTAGAGAATCACCGAACGACGTGTATGCGATTTGATTGAATTTAAGGGACAGAAAGCGTAACACTATTCGGGCGAGCATGTGCAGTAGCTGGAAACTGCAGCAACTACAAGGCACTGCGATTGGTCGCCAGTATAGACATCTAATTTTCGGCTCCCTAACTGCGATCAAGATACCGTAAAGGTTTCCCACAACAATTCAGTCTTATTATTTCTTCGTGTTTTTCACTTCTCAATTATACCCTCAAGCAACGCAATATTAAGTTTGTTTTGATTTAACGACAATATACAACCGCCTGATTCGCTGCGCATAGACAGTATGTGCAAGCCCACCCCCCCCCCTTCTAGCAGAATTAGCGCTGCAATTCGAACGCCAAAATTGGCGATTCGTTACAACCTTGTCTCTTCCAGTAAGAGAGAAATTTATATATAGTTTCATTAGGATATGACCTGGTAAATAATACAATTTAAACTAAGATTCTAATCATTGTTCTTACAGTGGATTCTCAGGAAGATGAACCATTGCCAGAAATTTACAAACCTAAAGTGCCTAATCCAGTATTGGCGTTATATTACACGCTTAGTGGAACTATATGCCTTACAATGGGAGGCTTTGATGCAGGATATTTATATGAATATTCCAAGATGGAATCCATCAAGGCAATCGACAGCAAACCAATTAGAAGCACGCTGATTTTTGAAGCAGATGATACAGAAATTCGAAGTTTTTTATTCTAGTAGGTCCTAGAAAAATACACGTTTCAATACTTGACTTGTTTTGAATCAAATAAGCTACTTTCTTTTTCAAAAATCCTGGCCCCTCTACAAATCATTGAATAAGTCAATCAAAATAAAATCGCTTGAAAAAGGAAAAAAAATCTTGTCAATCTTCATTTTATCACGAATAAGTACAATATCATTTGATCGCAATGCGTTCATAAATTTCGATGCAAATTTGCAGTGAATGTGAAAAAACGTGGTTAAAAGCACCTTTTGTAACTTGGTCAACTTTCGACCATTGTATTTCGTGGAAAAATGCATGCATTCTTTCGCAAAAGATTGAGTAGTTATCTGAAAGTTTTATATATGAGGACCTTTTCGAAAAATTCTAAAATATTTATAACTTGGGTGTGGGCAGTAAATAAAAGCTAAGGATGCAAACTCAGCTTCTAACCAAGCTGGATGTCTCTACTGATGCTTACAATTTTCCAAAAAAATCAACAACTTCAATTGTGGGTTTTTAAAAACAGTTAATTACATCAATAACACGCTATCGCACATTATGGCTTACCGGTTTTTCTTTGGGACTGGAGGCACAAAATAAGTCGATGATACTCTCAGCGGGTTATAGGGTATCGATGTCCTGTTTGATCCTTCGCATCATAAAGTGTCGTTTTTTTCTCCAACTTTCGTACACCTGTAGAATGTGGCGCGTGACTCAACCGTCTTTGACAATAGTGGACGGCAATCCCTTCAATGTATCGATTACAATTGAGGTCGAGTACCGTAGAGAAAAAACAGAAAAAAATGCAATAGCGTGTTATTGATGTAAATAACTGTATTTAAAAATCTACCATTAAATTTGTTGATTTTTTGAAAAATTTCAAGACTCAGTAGAGCCTTCCAGCTTGATTAGAAGCTGAGTTAGCATGCTTCGCTTTTATTTACTGCCGACAACAAAGCTATAGATATTTTCGAATTTTTCGAAAACGTACTAATAAATAAAATTTCAAGGTAACTACTCGATTTTTTGCAAAAGAATTCATGCATTGTTCCATGAAATACAACGTTCGAAAGTTGACCAAGGTACAAA
>CAKNWW010308253.1:0-24791 GCA_932074435.1 Andricus kollari | reverse complement strand
AATGTGAGACTGAAGATTAGTTGTTCATCTAATATTTTCAAATAAATATAAATAAAAGTTTATATTCAAGCATAAATTTATATTTTGTATTAATAAATAGTTATTATTATATGCATTCCTTGTAACAACATTAAATTTCTTTATTTTTCATTGTGATTTAAGGTATAATTCGCGAATCAATATTTTGTTTTCCGGCTACTCGCCCGCGCGTGGATAATTAGTGAATTTCACGAGTTTTTGATCGCAGAGAAATAAATTTATGAAAATGGCGCATTTTGGTTATTTTTCGACATTAAATCGCTCGTAGCTCGAAAACGAAGCGTTTTCGAAAAAATGACACAAGTTAAAAAGTGCTTATTTTGGCCCAAAATATATAATAAATGTGTTTTTGTATTGATTTTTGAATCCTTTTCAATTTTGCAAGTTTTTTGTTAATAACAAATTACTGACCATTAGTACGAAAAACTGTCACAAAGGTTTTTTGTTCACAACAACATAATGCATCGATTAGAAAAGGTTTTATCCTGGCGAAACTATCTGGTCGGTCAACTCGTTTTTTACACGTCTATTTAGGGGTGCACCGCTCGCCTATAAGAGAAGCAGATAGTAACTTTCGGATATTTCGAGTTCCACTTTCGTCTACCTTCACCCATGGGAGATATCACTCCTTACTACTACTTCATGGGTTTTATTGAGAAATGATGAAAGTTCAATTCTGCTCCACAGCTAACTTCACAGTAGCACTAAATAGATAAATATCATAACAATACCGCTAGCACAAATAAAATTTATTTTATAGATTTTAAAATTTATTGGGACACAAAACGTTAAAAAACCTCATATGTTCTTTAAAATTTGAGTATCAGATTTCGATAAGAAAAATGTAATCCAAAAATTATTTTTAATTAAGCAGAGTTTAAAACTAGGGAACGAATAAGGATTTGAAAATCATGGAAAACGTTTTGTTTTCTAGTTTTATAAATAAAATTATGTTGTGATCAAAGGAGGTTAACAATTAGTACTGTCTACAATATAATTATATGCAAGGCAATCATGTTATTGGATTACCGAAGTGACAATATTTTTTTTTTTTATAATACTAGCGATAAATTTTATTTTCATAAACACAGCATAAGTATACTGGATATTACAGTCACTATCATGGGCAATTGTCGAGACTGACTCGTGCGACTCTCCTAATCATGACCAGACGAGAAAAATCACGACTTCTGATAACTTTCGATCTTCTTAACGAGACTGGTATTACCGAAGACTATAAATGATTGAAAGTAGAGGCTGATAGTCTCACCAGTATTTCTCCTTTTCTGATGTTTACCCTAATATATATTTATCCAAGCGAGGTATGAAATAGTAAAGAAAATAATTTTATATAAAAAAAGTTTAGCATTTGATTAATTAATTAATTAATTTTGCACTTTAACGTATTTCCAAAACATGTTTCCTAATATGGCCTCTTATCAAAGAATCTTATTTTAAAACTTGAGGACAACTGCCTCTATAATAAGTTAAATTTGAAGACTATATTGCATTTTCAAATGCATCACCTGATATTAATTACTAAGCCTATTAACTACGAGCGCAACTCACAAACTACAGAAACTACGGCTGTGTTCCGCATAAATACATGCTACACTAGGGTCCCGCCTTACCGGGCGTTTCGGGGGTACCCTCAATGGCCTTTACGGTAAATCGGGACTATCCAAACCGGTCCTCTTCTCCTTCTTGCTTGTGGCTTCTTACAGTTCCGAACCGTAAACTGCGCAACTCCGCTGACCTTGCAAGCGCCTCTCTCTCTTGCCCCCTTGGACCACCGTATCCGGTATATAAGCAGTGGGACCCCGATGGTGTTTTGAAGTCGAAAATCGAACGAACCTCTCTATCTCGACACGTTAGAAAAAGAGGTTCGTTTGATTTTCGACTTTCGACACGGTATCGGAGCCCCACTGCAAATTCCAGTAAAGCGGGATCCCAGTGTATTATTATATAACCAAAAATTCTAAAACGCTCCAGTTGGTGACGTATATAGATTGGATGTTCACTAGTACCACTGAAAGATAGAATATAGCTGCATGTATTAAGCATATACAGTATACACTGGAGTCCTGCTTCACCGGTTCTGGATATACCGGACAAGGTGTTCCAAAGGGGGCGAGAGAGAGGCGCTGCGTGGTTGCAAAAATTTCGCAGGACAGTCATTTTCAGTCAATTGAAAAAATGTCGCCGAAAAACAAAAGGAAGCGTTTAACGTTTGCTCTTCAATATGAGCTTATTAAAGAAGTGAAAGCAGGTACCACAAAAATGTCTATTTTTCAGAAATACGTTATCGCTCAGAATACGTATAATGATGTGATAGCCTGTGAATATGAGTTAAGGAAATATGGAAAGTGAAAGGTTATGAATATTTAAAGAAAAAATCTTCGAAAATAAGGGATAATGTGATAACAGGAAAATTTTGATTCTCATTTCAGCAAAATATTTAGTTTACCTTTGTTTCAGAGAAATTGAACGCATATATTATTCATAAAGTAGAAAAGTTTGCTTTGAAGTTATGTATGTTTGGAGTATTAAACCTTTTTTAAAGATTTGTTTATAAACACTTATCATTTAACATTTATTATATGTTAAAATATTTAGAAGTTCTGAAAAAGTTTGAAATTAGAAAAAATTAAAAACAACTTCTTGATTTCCCAAGATTTGGAAATGAAAAGTTGAAGCGTTTCATGGATGCTTTAACTATTTGAAAATGATAACGTGGATTGAGATTTTTTAAATTGAATCTGAATCTTTGAACTCTATAATTTATAAAAGTTAAACATTCTAAATTTTGCAGTTTCTCTGCATTTCATTTAAAATTGTTCAATTGGGAAGTGTTTGTTCCACTTGGAGTACTTTAATTTGTAGTTTATTTTTTACTACTTCAAATGGAAAAATATTTAGCTTTACAGTTCAAATTTTTTTATTTTATTGACCGTGAAAAATGTTTGCGAACCGAGAAAAACCCGGGAAATGACCGGGAATTTTTTTCTTCATTTAAAATGGCCACCATGATATATGTACATACATACTTATAAATCAGTACTTTGATAAAGTTTGATTTTCGAGCACAAATATTTTCACGTTCATTATGATATTATAAAACCAAAATGACAAAAATACATTGAAAATATTTTTTTAGGTAAAAACTCCAACAGGATTGGTTCATACTGCCGTGATTATTTACGGTTGGGAGAGTCCCGATTTACCGCGAAAGCCATTGAGGGTATCCCCGAAACGGCCGACAAAGCGGGACTTCAGTTTAGCCAATATCATCATTATAAAAAAATATCAAATAAAAATACATTTACATTCATTATAAGTTAAAATGATTTTAAAGATATTGAAATGAGAATCTTTTTATAATGCTGTACTTCAAATTACTTCGAATATGTTTATGTACATTAGGTTATCCATAACATATCTTCTGTTTCATTTGCAAAAAAGAGACATTTGATAAGAGCGAAAAAATTTGCGAAAGAATATGCACTACAAAGCAATTAGAGTGATGTTGAGGTTCGTGACACGTGATAAATCTGTAACTAATTGCGAGATCACGTTCACAAGTAAAGTTAAAATTGCTTATTTATCGCATGAGTGTATGTCCTCAAATTATATCTGTGTCGCATTTGTTTCTTGTTTCCTTTCTCCAATGTAGGGTTATAATAGATAAATGACACTAGTCATATTGCTGCTAAATGTATTGATAAATGTATTGTCTTAATTTCGAATAAGTGAAAAATACTTTAAGGACTCTTTTATATTGTTCACATTTTTGTTTGTTTTCACAAATATGGAAGTCCTACTCTCAAAACTTTGTTCCATACTTGTAGATATAAGTCGGTAGTACAATCATATTTATGGTTCGATTAACCTCTTTTTATTGCTGGTATAGATACAGCCATGCAGGATATATGTGCTTTGGGCTTTGGCCATCCGATTCTTGTTAGTTATGAAAGCAGACGCGCAGGCCTAGGCGTGAGTGAGATGCGCCTGTTGGAAACAACCCTGCTTAAAATTTCCGATAGATTTCGGATAAGCTTCGGACAAATTAATTCGCACTTGTCTGAAATTTGTCTGGAATATGTCTGGAACTTGTCCTGTTTCATCCGATTTCTATCCGTAACAATATTTTAGGTCCGAAATCAATTCGAATCTGTCCGGAAGCTGTCCGCATTTCAGAACCAGAAATTATTTTTTTTTAAGTGAAATCCAAAATTCGTCCGTGTTCCTCCGAATTATACCCGTAGTAAAACGTAGAATCCGAAATTTAGTCCGCTTATGTCCGAATCGTATCTGAAACGGAAACCGGGATCGAAAATTAATCTGTATCTGTCCGGAATTTGCCCGCAGTCGGACCTTACTAATATCGGATCAGATCGGATAAAATTCGGATTATAATTTCGAACTCGTGGACCAGACAAGTTCCGGACTGAATCGGATGAAATCCGGGTGACAAAAACCGCCTTGATTTCGGATGGTTTCGGACAATTTTCCGACTCCGGAATTTGTCCGGAATTTTAAGCAGGGAAAACAAAGCGATCGAGTCGGGTAAATAAATCAGCCCTCGAGCGGATATTGCAATACAAATTGGCATTTCCTTATACTATATTTCATTGAAATAAAGTCGTTAGGGTAACTTCCTACTGACAATGAGGTTCAGCAAGTAAATTCGTATATTCGGCGACGTTAGCCAAGTGTTTAGGAACTTGTCTAAATGCCAAACTCTACTGCTGGGCTACGGCGTATATATAAATATATTTTGTCCAGTTGTTTGCGTTTTACCTGGACATTTTGCAAATTGTCGGAGCGCTGCCAGACAAAGTTCGAATTAGCGCTTCCACTTCAACCGCGAAGTGGGCTTAGTTACAACGGCGAGCATAGAGTAAGTGCCAGTAGAATAAACTGGCTTAAATTAGAGTGCCACACTGATAGAAATGAATAAGTGGTACAACAATATTTATGATTAAATTACCTATATTTTATTGCTGGTATAGATACAGCCATACAGTATGTCTGTTTTGGCCATCCGATTCTTGTTGCTTACGAAAGTAGACGCGCAGGCGCGATCAAGATGCGCCTGTTGTAAACTAAACAAAGCGAGTCGGGTAAATCAGCCATACAAAGGGTTTTTTTGCTAAACGACAACATTTCAGAGATAGTTCCCTCACGCAAATGTTTAATAGAATCACACATTTCATACAATAGCAACACAAATATTACATTTTTGTACCACAAATATAAGTAACTTGTATTTACCATATTTCAGTAAGTGCATTTCCTACTCTTTATCATTGAAGTACACGTATTATATTATAAATATACTCGTAATTTTTCAACCAGCGATCATATGGTTAAATCAACATTATTATTTCTATCAGTGCAGATTCGCGTCGGCGCAAAAGCCGCAGGGACTCCATGTTTGCTAAAGAGAGCTTCTGCTGAAAAAGCTTTTGCGCCGACGCGAATCTGAACCAATTTCGTATTTGAGCTAGTTTATTCTACGCAGGCTTACTGTGCGCTCGCCGATATAACTGGGCAGAGAGTCTGCCGTAACCAAGCAAAGTCTGAAGTAAAACTACATATACCTTCCCGCTTTACGTTCCCGCTGTTTGGCAAAGGCTGTATGGCTGTATGGTGCTGCTCTCAAATTATTTATAATATTTTGATAAAAAATTTAAATTTACTTACAACTTTTTCGGGAGTTTTTTGTTAAATTCCTTTTTAATGTTGTAATTTTGAATTGGACAATACTTGACAAAAGCATATTTCAAACGAGTCAAAATTTATAAAGTTATTAGTATTATTTATTGAAGTTACCGATCAGTTAAACTCCAAATTTAAACACATTAGTCAACTATTTTCTTACATTCAAAAAGAAATATTAGCACAGGCGGGTTAATTAAGTTCGTAAAAGATTATATGCAGGAGTTCAATAAAAAGTTCATATTATTTATTACTACAAGTTGTAGACGAATAAACGCGTTGACTTGAACTTAACCTCCAACCAGAGATTCGATTTATTGTTTGTAGCACAGAATGATATAGGTGCACTACGCACTTTACTTATATCTAAATATTTATGTTAACATTAGGTTAAAATTTAAATTAAATTAGAATTCTAATTAAAAATTAGATTTTCAAGTATTTTCTTAAGTCTTTGTTACACGAGATATAAATTGCACAAGTGCTTTAAATTTATTATTAAATTATCTAGTTACAGTTGTATATCAAACAAATATGTTACATGCAAAAAAAAACTAAATTTATTTAATTTTTCTAATTCTGTGCAATTGGAACTGCACAATACTGCAAAAAAATATTTTAAAAGTGTAAAGCTGTACGTATTAGTTTCGGAATTAATGGAAAAATTTTCTCGCCACTCGCCCCCAACGCCCTTTCATTTAGGCACTGCCCTCCACGATAGAATTCGATAGAATTTGTATGGGGATCTATAAGGTTCAAAGAGTTTTAATCTGGCTGCCTGTTAGGAAAAAATTTGCCAGATAGAATATCTGCTGGTTTCTAAGAGGAATTTACATATCTGTAACCAATCTGGATTTCACATTTCAAAATGAAGTGGTTTCTGTTGGGATTTTACATAAATGTGTAACCAATCGTAATTTCCAAACTGAAAAAGGCCTGATTTCTGTCTAAAATTCCAAAATACATTTTTTAAGATATCGTAAAGTACCCACATCTGTTGCTTTTTATGAGGTTTTTACATAAACAGAACCTACTTGGATTTCCAGACTCAAATAGAGCTGGCTTCTATCTGGAATACCAAAATTCATTTTTCAGATCTCAAAGTCTATTGGTTTCTATGAGGTTTCTATGAGGCCTATTAGGAATTCCTTACTGAACCTGCTAAAATTAGACAAATGTATGAGTTTTACTCTGGAATTTGCGTGACAAAGACCGCATTATTTCTCATAGATTTTTTTTATCAGGTTCAATGAGGTCTTTCGTGGAGGGTGATGCACCTACTTACTGTTTATCTAAATGCCATTCGTCTAGAACTTCTTGTAATAAATAAAAAGTACTTTTTACACTGAGAAAAATGGATGTTTAAACGTAGATGTTTTAAGTATATGATAGTACCGCGAAACATAAAGATAGAAATACGTAACTTCTACTATCCATTTGAGATATAACGTGTAAAAGTATTTGCATGCTAAACTGAAATTTCAGCGATCTTGGATTGAAACATCCAAGATTTAAAGTCATTGTCCAAGTGCAGGAGCACGACATACCTCTATCGGTCACTTGATGAAGCTTGTAGTCAATTTCGTCAAAAATGCGGTCGACATCTGCCATTCCCTCGATGAATCTTATAGTTAATATTTCGTGTTATTATTTCGGATAGTAATAATAATGCTGTAAATTGTTTGGATAGTGTTAAGGATTTAAGAACCCTGAGAGTAAAATTGCCGTTGTAAAATATGGGTGATCATGACCACCAGTCTTATACGTAACGTTGTACTGAACACAAGAAAAATATACTATTACATTAACTGTGAAATTTCCTCTCTTATTTCTCCCAATTTATTGTCTTTACTGGTCAATGCAATTTCGTATCTATTTTGAATGTTCACAAAAGAATATAACTAACAGATACACGGAGAAAAATGGAAGGTCAGTTTGGCGATCTAGATATGCAGACAGCAGACTATATTTCAGGATCAACTATAGGAAAGCCCTTGAAGATGGGTAAAGCGACTATCCCTAGAAGGTTAAAACAAGAGGTTCAAATCGATCATCTCAGAGTGTCGATTTGGAGATCTCGAACGGTCGACTCAAGTGTCATAGACAGTCGAATCGATCATCACAGAGGGCGAAATAGATTATTTTAAAGGGTCGAATCGCTCATCACAGAGGTTCGATTTGGTCATATCAGATAGCCGACTTGATCTCCTCGAACAGTCGACCTAGCCATCTTAGGGGTTGATTTGATTATCCTAGATTTTCTATATTTGTTGTCCTTTTCCTACTTATTCCAGTCTCTCTCTTATAAGAGACTGGAAATTATAAAATTAAGTGCAACCCCAGATAAGAAAATGTCTGCACAGTGCGAGCATTATGGGTCGCACGCGTGCGGATAAGTCCGCATTACGTGAGTTCATATCAACACGCAGATGTGTCTTGCATGTTGTCGCATATGTATCGCACTTTGTGCGAGTCGCACGCGTGCGGGTAAAATTCGAGCACGCAGAGCGAGTAAAATGATTGTTGAAGACATGGAAATGATAACTCGATGAATACCATTTGAACTTGGCACTGAATAATAATCAATAAAAAGAATATGATTTTTCGAAACAAACTCAAATGTGAAAAATACGGGATGAGGGGTTCGTCGGCCGCTGGTGCTGAAGTCAAATCAACATGGCGTAGGTGACTGAAGGAAAATAAAAAAAAATATTCAATGAAATAATGAAATCGATATCTTTTTCATATTGATTTTAATATTTTATTTAACAGATATTGAAAAATAAACAATAAATTCCAAGATAGTTTTTACACTATATAAGTTCATGAAAAATTATTCTGTAGGAAGATACTAAAAAAGAAAGTTCTGCCCAACAAATTATTAATATTAACAATTTTACCCATTAAAAATATTTTCAATATGTTTCTTTGGGCCGTTAATTTATTTATAAAAAAAATCGTAGCAATTCATGCATGCATTGTGCTCTCATTGTGCTCGCACGTGTGCAAGCACTCTGCGACTCCTTGCACTCGCACTCAAGTTCCCATCACGCATGGTGTGTCGAGAACGCAGAATTTGTTAAGATTGGTTAAAGTTGGAGCGCTGATTTGAACTGATTAAATGTGAAAAGCAATTTTATACAGCAAATAATAAGAGTAAAGTTATTAAAAATAATTCTTTGCTCACAAGAAGGACTTGTAAGGTAAAATTTAAATTATTTATTAGATTTTCTCATTAAAAATAAATTATCGATTTTAATTTTAAAGAAAGGAATATCTGTTTTATCCTAAATATGAATGTCCAATTATTCCCAATATTCTTATGCACTTTACATTTATTATTTGTTGTGAACATTTGACTTACAGATTCAATCATTTTAAATAAGCACGCCAACGGTAACTAATCAGGTTGGCCCTCCGCGATGGGTGATTTGCTCTTCCGTGGATGGTCGAAATGAGTAAAAACAAGATGATCGTATTGACCATCCCGAAACGATACCTTTGCTCATCCCTGATAATGAGAGTGACCTTCTTATGACATTCAGACTGGTCATAAAATGAGAGCCTCTCCAACTATTTCAACAAAATTCTGGATGGTTCTTTAGATCATCTAGAAGAACGGACTGGCCCTCTAAATTTTGACCTTCTAACTTTAAACATCCATTTTTCTCCTTGTAGAGTAAAATAATTGGCAAAAGTAGTGATCATCTGCTCCTCCGCGGATGGTCGAAATGACAACAGTCTGACTGGCCATAAAACTAGAATCTTCCTCCATCTTCGAGTGTAGAAAGCTACATCGATACCCAAAAACACTGCACCTAATAAACCTTCTTTCATGGACAGTGCACTGCTCTTTATACGCACTTCGCGCTTCGGAGTCGGCACCGCCTTTAACCCCTTGACCGAGAGTGTAAAGCCACACGTTTTTATTCGTTCATCAAGATTTTTATACGCACAAAAAACAACTTGTTATACGCACAAGACACAGTGTTTTGCGCTCTGCATTTATTGCTCTAAGCCTAAATAGAGGGTTGATTCATTTTAAGCATGCCCAGTTGGTGGATGGATTTTTGAATGAATTGGGGGGGGGGCTCCCTTTCCCCACCCCGCACCCATGGATCAAACACTGATGCTAAATTGTTGGCCAATTATCAATTAATCCACCATTTACGCTATTTGGAGTTTATTGTGGATTGAATGTCAAAACTTCTCAGTGAGTGCGCAATTAACCAAGGAACTCGGGGGAACTCCTCCCTGAACATTTCCTATACCCTACGAGGTTGATTCAAGTTAGGGTATGCCAAGATGGTGGATGAATTGAACTTAGATGGGGAGGAGAAGTTTCACTAATTGTATGAATTTGTTGACCTTTGGCCTTTTTTTAAAAATGTATCAGAGTTTTTCGTAAAAATAAATTCTTGTCCGTTGCATTCCTTGATATAAAAACTACTCGCAAGCTTTTCGCGAAACATAAATTTCAATGATGCAACCGGGAATTATGCAGTATTTTCTTAAACTTTGCTAACCTTCGGCTCGCTGAAACCTTGCCTGTTGTATTCTTCGATGAAAAAACTACCCACAAAATTTATGGAACAAAAATTCTAATCATGCCACTATTATTTTAAGAATCAAAATAATATCACCGAGTATCTCATTTGAAATAATAGTATATTGTGCACCAAGGCAACGAACTAGTCTTTTTACAGCCGAGCGTTAATTTGCAAAAACGAGTCAAAGCCGAGGTGTAGAAGAGTTTTTGCAAACACGCGATACCGTAAAAAGACTTCGCTGTCTCGGTACACACGATCTTTTAGGTCATAAGAGTATGGTTTCCGCGTTTCCTCATGATTTTATGTATCAGGTTTGAGGTTAGTTTAAAGGGACAAGTAATGCGAAGAACAGTGTGCGTGGGATGTAGTAACGAACGCGCACGCGCGCACAATTCCCGCGGACGACAATTTCCACTTCTACGGCGCGCGGGAGGTAAAGCACCCCACCAACAGTGACGCCAAGAAAGCGAGGAAACATACTCGTGTTACATAAAAAACTTTCAAAATGTTTTTTGCAATTTAATTTTTTCTTGCTATCGCTTCTTGCAAATTATTAATAAATGGTTAAATTTGAGTTTATGTTTTAGTTCTTCAAGGAAAACAATGCTTTCAGAAAATACTGCATCACTTCCGGTCGTATGATTTAAATTTATGTTTTAAAAGTTTTTTTGGGTAGTTTTTTTTTCATCGAGGAGCGTAACAGACAAGGTTTGACTGATTACAGTTCTAGCCTCCGAGCTGGTCGGTCGTTTTTTCGGTCGCTCCCTGTCAACCCTTTCTGAGACCTTACGTAGGTTATTCGTATTTCGTGTTTTGAAGTGCAAAGTGAGAGTAAATTTGCTAGTTATGACGACGAACGAAGAGATAAAATCTCTCTTGGAATCCATTCAAGAGAATGTAAAATCTACAGGAGCGAGTGTTCAACAAATTACTGAAGATATCAAAGTTTTAAAGAGCTCAGATGAAAACATTTTGCAAGAACTTAAAATCTACAAAACCAGATGTCATCTTTTGAAAGAACAGAACAAAACATTCAAAGAAAAGATTCATCTTCTTGAGAAGAAGCTAGAATGTTTTGATATAAAAGAAAGATCTAGGAATATTTTTCTCTACAATGTGAAGGACGATTCAACCAACAACGAAAATCTTTTTAACACGGTTAACACGATTTTAAAGGAAGCTACAATAATCATTCCTATTGATTGCTTTGAAAAGGTTATGAGAATTGGAAGAAAAGAGGGAACAAGACCTGTTCTAGTTACTTTTACGGACTCGAGATTCAAAGACGAAATATTTAAGAAGGCTAAAAATCTGCGCTCTTTGAAGGTATATTTTGCAAATGGCTTGACTCATGCACAAAGAGAAGTACGCAAGAAGCTTCGAGATTATCAAGAAAATCTTGATAGTCTTGGGAAATCCTCGACGATTAAAGGAACACGATTATTCATGGATAATCAGTATTTTGATGTATCCTTAGCCGCCAAGATTGTGGCAGAGAACAGTGAGGATGTTAATAAGTCTGATGGGGGAATCTCAACATCTTCTTTAAGCTCTTCTGCTGGCAGGAAAAGAACAAGAGGTCGCCATCCAAAATCAGATTCTTCCAGCCAAGGTTTTAATAAATAAATAAAACATACTAAAAAAGGAAATTCGATCAAACCTTTTTTAAAGGAAACACCGGCAGGCGAAGGCTCCAAGTCGAACCCAAGTTCATAAACGGTTCGACAACAGTAGCATCATCTCGAATTATATTTTGGAATGCAAGAAGAATTAATAATCTAGACTATATCTACAATTATACCACTACAGATGACATCATATGTGTGAGTGAGACATGGCTTACTTCTCCACCTCAGATTACGTATCCTCAACGTAACATTGACTGTCAAGTTGTCTACAGTACGGCTACCAGAGAATTCTCAAAAGGAAGAGCAAAGGGGGGTCTACTCAGCATCAACAACGCAAACAAATATAAAATGGAAACGATATGTGCGGTAGAGGATTAAATTTTTGTTAAACTCGAAGGTAATAGTTTTAATATAGTTATTGGATCAATATACTCTAGCCCCAATTCTAATTTTGATAATTTTCTGTTCAATATAAACAAAAATCATCTTTGAACTGTCATTAAAATATCCGGAATACTCAATAATTGTGGGAGGGGATTTCAACGGTAAAATTGAAGAAATGAATCAATTAGAGGAGGAAACTCTCTGTAACAATTTAAATTTTTATGACGTAAGAACAAGTCTGGTCGCTCATCTAGACAAAGGGGGAAAACAGATGATAGAAAGCTTTGATATAAAATGGGTTTTTTGTCCTGAATGGGAGAACTAAAAGCGACTGCCCAGCTCAATGTACATTCCTAAGAGAAAAATGTTCTTCAATCATAGATTTTGTCTGGTCTAATAGTGCGGGAATTCAGTCAATCGAGGATTTCCAAGTGCTGAAAGTTCCAACTCGATCGGATCATTTTCCTATAGCTTTGAAGTCATTAGATCACTCAAATTTAAATTATGTGAACTATTCGAGCACCCATTTTTTTAAGTGGAATAATGACTTTGCTGCGAAATTTAAAAAAATTATCCAGTATCCTCCAAATATTAACTCTGCAATGTTGTCGATAGATGACCATTCAAAAAATTTAATTAATTCTATTAAAGTGACAGCGACAGAAATTAACATGACCGTAAAACGATATAAAAAACTGAGTCGTTCGGAGCCATGGTTTGATACACAATGTAGAGAAAGTAAAAGAGAGCTGAAACAAGTACTTAAGAAAAGCGAGGAAGAAAAATTCAATCCTGATATTGTGTCGAAAAATACGAACTGAAAAAGTACATACAAAATTATTAGACTCCAAGAAGGAAGATTATGAAAATTCCTTATTATATTGTTTTGCGAATGCAATTGACTCTAAACAATTCTGGAAAATAGTAAATTGCTATAATTTCAAGTATTCGTATTATGATGATATAGACTTAAACATATGGGAACAGTACTTGAAATCTCTCTATCCAATCCGGGATCCAAATTCTTACTTAATACCGATTAATAATTTTCGAAATCCTTATCTTGACAAACATATAACTCTTGATGAAACAGTTAAAAAATTTTAAGGCCCCTGGTCCGGATGGTATTAGCTATGACTTTTTAAAAAATTTGCCCGGCAATCTGATCCTTTACTTAAACTCGTTATTTAATAAAATAATTGATCCTGCTAACTACCGCCCTATTGCCTTAGTTGATTGTGTTACAAAGATATTTACGCAGATTCATTCCAAAAGGCTGACAGCTTGGGCTGAAGACATGCAACTCCTTCCAGAGTGGCAGGCAGGTTTCAGGAGGGGGAGAGGTTGCACGGATCAGCAGTGGGACTCCGATAACGTGTCGAAATTCGAACGGACCTCTTTTTCTAACGTGTAGAGATAGAAAGAGAGGTTCGTTCGATTTTCAACTTCGAAACAACATCGGAGTCCCACTGCAGATCTTTACCCTTAACGCAATGATTCAAAATTGTCTGAGACTGAACGAAGGCAAACTTTTTGTACTCTATGCTGACTTTAAATCAGCCTTTACGTCAGTTAGTCATAATATCTTATGGAACAAATTAATCTCGAAGGATTGTGGGTTAAAATTTATTAGTTTGTTCATGGATTTTTACTCTAAAGCTAACATTGCGATAAAGGGAAATAAGAGCTTCTCCGGATCGGTAGATTTAACGAAAGGAGTCATGCAGGGGGAGGTTTTAAGTCCAACAATGTTTACATTTTTAATTGCTGATTTACAAGAACTTATGTATGCTAGAGGTATCAGAGGTGTATCAATAGACCATATGTCGCAAATATTGCTCTTAGCTTACGCCGACGATTTTGCTGTCTTGGCGCACTGATAGAAATGAATATGTAGTACAACGATATTTATGATTAGATTAACCCTATTTTATTGCTGGTATAGATACAGCCATACAGGATGTCTGTTCTGGCCATCCGATTCTTGTTGCTTATGAAAGTAGACGCGCAGGCGCGATCAAGATGCGCCTGTTGTGAACAAAACAAAGCGAGTCAGGTAAATCAGTCATACAAAGGGTATTGCTAAACGACAACATTTCAGAGATAGTTCCCTCAGGCAAGTGTTTAATAGAATTACACATTTAATACAATAGCAACACATGTATTAAATTTTTGTACCACAAATATAAATAACTTGTATTTACCATATTTCAGTAAGTGCACGTTACCATTTCTATCAGTGCGGATTCCCTGGTTGGAATGCGTAAGATTCTTGAAGGATTATTGGATTACTGTAGGATAGATGAGCTTGAAGTTAACATAGAAAAAACAAACATAGTAATCTACAGAAAGGGAGGTCATGGCCATAAGAAAAAATACCCACCTTTTATGCACGGAACCTCCGAGATTGATATTGTTAAAATTTACGTCTACCTGGGCACCCCATTCACCCAATCTGCACTTTTTGTCAAGGCGAAAGATTAAGCTGTTCGTAAATCTAACCTCGCTGTAGGAGCAACGATTTCTCTGATTCACAGATTAAAACTTAACTCATGGAACCCTATTGTTCGACTTTTCGATAGTCTTGTATGCTGCGTTTTAATGTATGGTGCGCACATATGGAGTCTCAGGTATTTAGATTTTATAGAATAAGTTCAAATCCCTTTTTATAAGAGAATCCTCCACGTTCCACAAAATACTGCTGGATCTGCTGTTAGGTTAGAAATAGGTGCATCCCAACTAGCAGTTAGAGTTTTTGGGTCAATTCTCAATTGGATAGAGAAAATTCTCAATATATCCGACGATCGATACCCGAAGAAATGTTATTTAAGGTTAAGAAGACTGGATAGATTAAAATATGATTTGTCAACCCTAGAAAAATACAACTGGACCCGCCAGGTTAGAAGTATATTTAAAAAGATTGAGATAGAGGGCGATTGGGAATTTCTTTCTCTTGCCTCTCTTCAAAAGAATAAATCGGCATGGATAAGAGCTTATGATGAAATATTATATCTAGAAGATTTACAGCGAGCCCACTCGTTCTCTGCTCTAATACTTTACCCTCAATTAACCTTGCGAGAAGGACCTTAGAAATACTTAACTCTGTCAAGAACACGACTCGGTTTTATCAGAATTATAGCACAATTAAGATTAATAAATAAGTTCATACCTAGACTTATAATCAAAAAAAAAACCTGCACTTTGAACGTTGATGGTTATTGTACCTACTATCATGAGAATAGTTTTAATACAGAACCAGTGTATCACCTTTTAGTAGAATGTCCATTTTTTTAAACTGTAAGGTTTTTATGTATAAGCGAAATTACGGATATGTGTGAGATAAGGAATGCCTGGCTGAATATTCTTGATAGCCCAGGAAAAAATTCTATCAAAAAAATTATTATGTTTGTTACTAAGTTTTATGAATGAGAAATTTGTTGTAGGGGAGACCGGGGCTAGTTGGGATAACTACGACTCCAGAATTTGTCGCGTCTTTCTAGTAACTTTTTCAGAATCGTTCTATACTTGCTGTTGAAGTGCATATCCTTGGCTATTGATGTGAATTTTTTCGGCGCATAATATTCATTATATAAATTTTGGCGAGTGTATAACTGAGGTCATGTTCTGTGTCCCAACCTACCCCGCTCGGGGTAGGTTGGGACAAATAAAACAATGTCAATTTATAAAATCTGTAGTTGTTTTCAAAAAGGAAGAAAGTTGGAACAATCACTTTTAAAGACATTTGACTTATTTTTTTAATTTTCCAGTTGTGTTCAAGTACGAAGAAAGCTTATCGAGTCACTTTATATCATTTTCAGATTTCATCTTTCTAGATCTTCGGTGTAGACAGGAAAAATTCCAAGTTTAGGCAAAAGTTTAAGCAATAACCTAAACCCACAGGCTATGCGTAGCATTACTCTGAATACGTTAAATCGTTTCATCGTCCCAACTTGCCCCGCGATAATCTGTCCCAACCTGCCCCGACCGGGGGTAGGTTTTTGGAACCGGAAAGAGTAACTCTTTTGCTGGCAAAGATGTTATCTTACATATGTTATGCCTGCTTACAAATTCAAGAAAGCAACTTTGCTGGCTTTCTTAAATGTTCAGTTTTCTGTCAGTTTTGTTACTTATCTAACAGAAACTCAGCGAGAAATCGAAAACAATGACTTTTGTTGTTAGAAAATGTGTTTTGTTATTTAAATCTTTGCAACAAATTTTCAAGAAAAAAAAATGCACGAGGTTTTGCGTGTGTTGAGATTTTTTGTCAGTTTTGTTTAAAGTTATGTAACATTAACTCTGCGAGGAATCGATAAAAGTGACTTTTGTTATTGGAAAATTTCTTTCGTTTCTTAAATCTTAGTAACGAATTTTTCAGAAAGAAATTTGACTAGGTTTCGTAAATGTTCAGTTTTTTATTTGTTTTTTAAATCTTGTTAACAAAGTTTGAAATATACTTGGAGGATGGGGGGGGGGGGGGGAGATTACCCCCAAGCTCCTTGGTCAATTGCGCACTTACTGAAAAGTTTTGACATTCAACCTACGATAAATTCCATCTAGCATAAATAGTGGGTTGATTGGCATCTGGCTAACAATTTACCATCAGTATTTTATCCCAGGGGAAAAGGGGGACGGGACGGGGTCTCTACCCTTCCACCTTCCCAGGTTGATTAAACAATTCGTCCATCCACTGGACATGCTTAAAAATGAATCAGTCGACTATTTAGGATTGGTGGAATAAATGCCGAGCGCAAAGTAGTGTGGGTACAGACAGAAGTAGCTTTCCACCCTTGGTTAAGGGACATATAAGAACTTGTGTGTCGTGCCTATATAAAAATCTTGAAGACCGAATAAAAGCACGTGGCTTTGAACTTTCAATTAAGGAGTTGAACGCGGTGCCAAGAGCAAAGCGCGCGGTGCGTATAAATATTTGTGAACTTTGCGTATAAAAAGGTGTCAAAAGAGTAGTGCAATGTACGAACAGATGGAGTATAAAGTAATAGTATAAGTATAAATAGTTAGTTTAGTGACGGTACAGATAAGTGACTACACACTCACAATGAACGGGTTAAACGTGGTGCCGAGTGCGAGTTGCGTATAAAGAGTAGTGTATTTTGCGTATAAAAAAGGTGTATAAATACTGACTCTAAATTTTGACTCTAACTTTGACCCTCTATTTTTCTCCGTGAATAGACTTTTTATGAACTCAATTCCCTTGTCTATACTATGATTTTTTTATTTTAAGAACATATTTGATTAATTTCTTTGAATTTTGAGGCTAACATTTATTATTCTTTAATTAGCTAAATACCTCATTACTAAATTGAATGGTAACTTTAATTCGATTTAAAAAAAAGTATAAGGCTTACTCTATATTATTCTATTCATATATAAATGTCTGCTCTTTTAAAGTATACTTTTTCCAAGTATTTTCCAATTCAAATTAAATTAATTAAGAATTTAACAAACTCACGAAAAAGTTTTAAGTTATTTTTCAATTTGTTCTTTGTTATAAAAATATTATAACAAATTTGAGAGCAGAAAAAATATCAACTCAAATCCTTTTTAAATCGGAGCTTTAGTATAGATGATCTTAGACTCTGCCGTACAGCAAGAAAGTAAAGCTTGAAAGTATAGTTTTATTTTGGACTTTGCTCGAGTATGCCAGACATTTTGCGATCTACGAATAGACAAAGTTAGAAGTCAAATTGTTGCTTCGGACATGGTCTGCCAGTGCTAAAAAAATTAGCGAAATAGCCAGGTAGAACACAAAGTGACCCGTAACATATAAACTTGTTATTGAATAAATACTATTTTACAGAAAGTATTTATTCATACAATTTTGATAATATAATATTGGTATAATTATTAACAGTTACTCCATTCTTGTTTAAAATTAAACATTGTTATTATTAGAAAAAATGCTGGACTAATGGCTGTGTCAGGGTACTGTATGATACCTGGCGGCTTATTCGACCCTTCCTATTGTAAGGCGTTCGAGTATGGCAACTCTGTATGGAGTCTGGTTGTCAATGAAACATGCGTTTTTTTCTGTTTTTTAATTGAAGAAATTTGTAAACATTTCCATACTTTTTCAAGAAAAAAAATGGTTTGCAATCGAATATGTATCAAAGAAGCTTCTCAGATATAACAAATTCAAGAAAATTCTTAAACCATTTAAAATGGATTCTATTATAACTTTTCGTAAAGATCCTTTAGATAAATTTGAGAAGGGTGGTGTTGTTTACAAGGCCACTTGCAAGGTCTGTAAGATGACTTATGTGGGACAGACTGGTAGACTTCTTAATACTAGGGTGGAGGAACATAAAAGTGATGTTCGGTTGGGACGCTGTTATAAGAGTGTTCTTGCTAGACATATGTGAGGGTTTGTTGATATTGACCATGAATTTTACTGGGATAATGTTGCAATTTTGCATAGTGAGAGTAATGAGAGAAAGAGAGAATTCATGGAAATGCTTTATATTAAGAAACAAAATAAGTTGGCTATTAATTTAAAAACAGATTTGGATAAATTAAACAAGAGTTATTCTAGTATGATTAATTACATTTAGCAATGGATTTTAATGAATCTCGACTTTCTCTTATTTCCTGTTTCATCATTTTCATAACGGATTTTCCTTTTGACCCATACTTAGTTCTCAGGTATACAGGATTTGCCTTTATACCCACACTTAGTTCTTGGGCATCCAGGAGGTAGCATCGTGTTTTCGTTGCTGTTTCCACCTGCTCTAAGTTTCTTACCTTGATAAGGGTGCTGTGTGAGCACCGAAACGTTGGTAAATATTATCCATGCTTTTTTATTGTGATTTCATAGTGATAAAAATAAAAAAGACGAAAGAAATAAAAAAGAGAAGGAAGGGGATTTGGTTGGTTGCCTTCTCATTTTTCTTTCCTCTTTTTTATTTTTGTCCAAAGAAAGAAATTTTTATTTTGTTTTCAGGAATTGCAATAGGAGCATTTTGTGGTGTTTGTCCAAATTTTATCGTAAGATTCTTGGTTTATTTTCAGGAATTTATACATTGACTTGAATGTTGGACGTTAAATGGGATTTCGAATTTGATATTGATCTAATTTAAGATTCTTAAATTTCAAATAGGTAAAAATGGATGTCATTTTTGAGTTTTAAGTACTGTATATAATACGCTATAATATGATATCCATAATATAAACTGACATCGGTAATTTTTGTTTGGAATGTTCCAGCGTAAAACGTTCCTGAAATGTTCCCGGACATTTTACACGTTCAGAAAACGTTCCGTGTATTGGGATCGTAACATTGATATACGTTACAAGAGCATCTGTACGTAACTACATGATATAAGATGGGCACTAAATTTGAAAAGTAGACGATGAGAATTGATGCCTTCTCCAGAACCGTATTCAAGGAGGAAATTCGCTTTCCAGTATCCCCTGTAAAAAGGAGAGCATTGAAATGGATTACATGGCATTGAAAAAATTGTACACTTTAATGCCTATAAATCTAAACGAATTCCGTTTTTTGTCCGAGTGGTCATTCAACGGCATTCGAATGCATTAATTGTATTCGATATATCCGGTCGAAAAAAGCATTAAATGGCATTCTATGCCTCCGATCACTGAAGGCATTGCATGGCATTCAACTGATACGGTCATTTAACTGCATTCAATGGCATTAAATCAATGGCATCACAAAGAAGCCACTTTAATGCCATTATTTTTTTGTGTGATTCAAAACTATTCGAACAAAAACAGTCGAATGCCAAAAAGCGCATTCGGACAAAAACGGAATTTGTTTAGATTTATAGGCATTAAAGTGTACAATTTTTTCAATGCCATATAATCCATTTCAATGCTCTCCTTTTTACAGGGTCGCATATACGCGTATGGAGAAGAATTCGTTAGGAGCCGCCCTGAATCTCGAATTGGAGCTGCTTTTGAATTCGTCTAATTTAGGGTCGACGCCAAATCGTTCTCTCGTAGAAACAAATAAATATTCTCTAAATCTGAATCAGTGAAGAGTTACTAATTGTCAGTGAATTCTCACTGATTCAAATAGCTAGAATCCGGTCACTGACAACCAGTGAAAAGTTATTATTCATTCAGTGAAAGTTTCACTTTTGAGAGTTCGCAACACTGCACCACGTCAATTTAGCAGTCATAATAAAATAAGATTTTAGTAGATTCAATGAAATAACCATAGTAAAAACTTAAAACCCATAAATGTGATCAAATATTAAAAAATGTGAAAAGATTTGATGCTTCTGAATGACAAAAAACCTCTCATATTTCTTTACTTTTAAGATTCGACTGTCCCCAGATAGCAAACGTGCGGGGCACGTTACTCGCATGACGTGCTAGGCCAGGGCTCGCCAGAAGTCAGTCTTTGACTGACAAGACTGACAGTGTCAGTAACGAAGACTAGGTCAAATAGACCCCAATAAATTATCCTCCAAGTTTTCCTTCGACTTGGTTTTTTTTTCAGGGTTCGAATACGAAAAATTCGGACGCCCCGCTGTGAAGTACGTGCCGATTGACCGTAACCCTTCGTACGATTCCCGGAAAACGATGAAAAAAATTAAAGAAAAACTTTCTGACAGTGACGCACTTGTCGTGTCAGTCTGCACCTGCTGAAAGTGACGAGCCCTGTGCTAGGCAAATGGTGCATGCAGGGTGCAAGGAACATGCGTCGCATTTTGTGAGGGGCACGTATGTGCGATGCATATGCCTCGCAATTTGTGATTAGCATCGTGTGCGACGCATATGAGTCGCACTTTACTGGCACGCGGTGAGTCTCACGTCCTGCGTGCACAAATGCTGCTTTCTCAACACACCGCGTAGAATTTTTGATTAACAATTTAACTGTATAAATAAACAAATTGAAAATATTTCTATCGGGTAAAATTGTTCATATTGATAATGCATAGGGCAGAACATTTTTTTTGTATCTTCCTAAAAAATAAATTTTTATTAATTATATAGTGTGAAAAAATATTTTGAAAAATTATTTTTTATTTTTCAATATCTATTCAATAAAATATTAAAGTCAATATGATTTTCCCTTTAGTCACTGACAGAGGGCGGCCAACGGACTGAACCCCTCAACCCCTCACCAACCTGGCACTTTAATGATGGCGGGCAACGTCGCGGTTTCTTGGTTTTTAATTGTGCTGTGGTTACTTTATAAGTTTTCTTAGTACGCGATCCCAACCGATATTTCTGGAGAATTTCACAAATTTAATTGATAGAAGAAATCCCAGTGACATTATTCCACTCCCTGTTCGTTTTATTTATGTGGTAAGTAAATAAACAAATAATATAACCTTAATACTATTTTTCACACTAGGACATGAGAATTATAACTCTATAAAGACCATTTGAATCTGGCTCGCAAAATCATATTATTGATAATATTTATGATTCAGTGCCAAGTTCAAATGGTATTTCAGGAGTTATCATTTTCATTTCTGCAACGTAATGTAAAAATCATTTTACTCACACTACGTGCTCGCATTTTACCCGCACACGTGCAAATCGCACGCCGTGCGTGACATATGCAACCACATGGAAGACACATCTGCGTGGTGATATGAAATCACGTAATGCGGCCTTATCCCAACGCGTGCGACCCATAATGATCGCACTGTGCAGGCATTTTGTTATCTGGGTCATGTACACACCCGTCAAGTAAGTACTTTTTATACGAGTTAGAGTGTATTTTTCCGGCAGTAAATTCAGCACACTTATAGTCCGAAAATTTACAAATTTATTTCTTAAAAATATTATTTTTGCTACTTAAGTAAAAGAATAACAACAACGCTTTACTTCAAAACTTAGAGGTTATGTCTCGCATGATTTCCTCTGGTGTTAATTGATTAGTGAAAAGTCCCGAATCACTGATTAATCAGTGAAATGTCCAACTGCTATTTCAATCAGTGAATTTTTCACTGATTCATATTTAGAGAGTAAGTTTTTTTTTATATTGAAATAAAATGATTTTTAGTACGTTATGGAGCAATTTTTGTGTCTTATGGTGTTTAACACCTAAAACGTATACTTTTTTACTTCTTCGATTTTGTTCAAGAAATTATAAGGCAATTTCTTTACCTTCCTCGTTTATAAACTTGTTCTTCTCAGTAAAGATGCATTTTGTCAAATTTTAATATATCAACAAAGTAATAAAAAATTTGAGACATCTCAAAAGTTGCATAAAATTGCAATATTTGTTGAGTCGTAGCGAGCCTCAGATATGATTGTTTAACTTAAAATTTTCAAGAAGCATTTTTGAGTATATTAAGAACAGATTTATAAAACAAATGTTCATTATTTTTTAATTCATAGCTTTGAAGCGATTGCGAAAATGAGTAAAAATGAAAAATTTGAGTCCAGCAGCAGCTTTTCTCTAAACCAGAAGAATTTGTGGCAGCGAAGTTGAACCCATAGTAGCTTATTGTTGCTTAGGACTTCGAGATGCAGGCTTGACCATAAAGCTCCATGCTACAGGCCCAAACCCAGCACATTTTCCCAAATTTTCTTCGCACTTTCTGGGGAACCAACAATTTTTTTACAATACCCCAACCCTAGGGGCACACTTGACTTTAATGAGTTAAATAGCAGAGAAATAACACTAAAACTTTCGTCTGGGTTCAATCTCAGGGCTCGCTTCAGGTTCTCTTGAAACTTTTCTATTTCAATTCGGACATTAGAAGAAAACTTCAAAATACTCCACAACGTACTAAAAACCATTTTATTTCAAAATAAAAAAAAATATATTCATTTGTTTCTACGAGAGAACAAATTGGCGTCGATGCGGGTCGAAAATTCCAAAATGTATATTTTTGAGCCACCCTAGTGTAAATTCGTGAAAAGTAATATAGTAGTCAAAGATCCTATTCGCCCGAATTCAGCGAAATTTTTTTAGGGGACCTAATTAATTTGAATTCCTAAGCACGAATTAATTTCTGTATCCGCCAATTCATTTTAATCTGCGAGATTTTAAGTCAAGCTCCAATTCGCCGAAATTCGCCAGCGCGAATATAGTTAAAGACTGGCCTATTCAACTGAATTCTTAAGGTATAACCAATGCGCATGGCATATAGGATCTGGTGTAAATACATATTATTGAGTTCAACGAATCAGAAAGCAGAATTCGGGCGAATTTAAACATGTTAATTCGCCGCAATCCTCCCGAATTATTAGTTCGAGGCCTCCATTAAATATGAGTCTATCTGCTGGCAGCACCCTGTATGTCATATGAGATTATGCGCTGTGTATAAGTTTAGGGAATAGTCTCGTGCACGGCGTTGTCAGCAAATAGACTCATATTGAATGGAGGGGTTGAGTTTCTTTTTGCTGGGATAGTAAACTTCAATCATCTTATTTGAAAAATCCGAGGGGGGGGGGGGGGGGGGGGCAAGCCGCCGTGTCCCCCTCTGGTTTCGCGCCTGAATTTGTGTTCAGTGATTTCCCGTTTATCGAGTCACCTACTCGTGACGTTAGTTTTTTGGATTATTTACGAAAACCGGTAGTCGTAAGTCAAAAATACATTAACAAAAAAATATGCTCCTTGACCAGATCTTCAACTTTTGTATGACATACATTTTAATAACATCAATGTTTGAGGAGATACAAACAAAATGAATTTTTAGTCCATATGTGTACGTCCAAATGAACATAGAAGTGACCGAAAGGCGGTTTTTCAAAGTTCCAACTTAAATGTGCTACGGTGCATAAATTATTATTTAAATATTCAAGAGCCACGGGGCGCCTTTTCCCCTTATCCGATTCAGCTTAAACTTTACAGGAATTATATTTTGATCAAATGGAACCCATCTGGGGGACGCCGCGAAAAAAATTTCAGAAAAAGTTTTGCACCATGAGTAACTAAAGGCCACCACCCTATTCTGCGCGAATGAATTCTTTTTACATTTTCATCTCAATGAGAAGGTATTGGTTTTATGTGAAAATTTGGTTTCGCGGATTTCATCAAATCTGGACGTTATCGGACTCACTGATTGAGAAAAAATGGATTTTACTTCGGTGTCTGTTTGTCGTCGTTGTCGTTCTAGTCTGTAGACACTGTAAATTTTGAAGGAATTATGCGATTGGGTTGCCCTTTCCCGGGTAGAAACTGCCTCTTTATGCCTAAACTAAATATTGGCTCTCAAGAGGCCGCAGCCAGATTTTCTAGCTAGAAAAATCTAGGCTTTCCCTCTGCAGGCCCTCGACAGGTTATTGTCGTATGCTATTTGTCTTAAATTATGTATACGTAAAGAGAATTCGTTTCTGACAAGCACATTTTATTTGAAATGAAAAATGGAAGCAATTGTAAGTTATAAATAAATACTGAATTTTTCATGCACATTAATAATTTTAACATATACAGTAATAATAATAATGGTGCAAACGAAATGTAAAATAATAAGTTAAAAACATTTGCGTTCATGACTATTTTACTTTATGTTAAATTATTATT
>CAKNWW010308249.1:0-15122 GCA_932074435.1 Andricus kollari | reverse complement strand
ATGACTAATTTAGAGTGAAGTTTTAATAATTTATTTAGTAAGCAATTCATTGCCAAATAATATCAAGGTTATGAATATTAAATATTTAAAAAGATACCAGTTTAGTAATTATTAATTTTTCGAATAATTTATAGTCTACAGAATATGTTTCATGATTCAATGATCCTGTTTAATCTTTGCAGATCAATTAACGTAATTGTGTATGATTTCCGAACGTAAATGTTGGAACAGAAATATCAATTGTAAAAATATATCTGTAGTATTTATGCCCTTGTACCATGTTCGCATATAATATTTAAAGCACTAGCCATAGAATACATATATCGGTATAGTCTGAGCTCTTACGTTTATATAGTATGTAATTGTATTTGAACTTTGCACGTGTTCATGATATATGTAAAGTTTGGCAGCTAGTAGAGTGGTTTTTAATCGACACAAGAAAGTTTCTTAAATAAGTATTTATAAAAGTTTTATTTGAATGTATAGAATAAAGAAACAATCATAAAATACTATTTTTTCCAATTTGCAAGTAAACTTACGAATAAATTTTCTATATTGTCTTATAAATACCGTTTATAAGCTACGCACAATTATGACTCTAAATTTCGTTTTATGGTCACTTTTCAAGCTTTGACTTTACTATTGACAGAATGTTGAGGATAATATAACGAGTTCCTCATAATATTCGTATTGTCCGCACGGATTTCGGTTACAAGATTTGTTACTCAAAAATTTAAATAAGATTTTCTTTGATGCTAAGTAGAGCTTCAAGGTTTTTAAAATTTTTTACTAATTGCAAAAGTTTTCTTTTTCGAACGTGAATCCTCTCCAATCCTCATCTCCAAATCCTCTTTTCGTTCAAAGTGCTGCCGTGATTTTTTCTTACTTTTAAGAAAATGGGAATTATAGGGGTGGGACTGATCCATTCGGAAAAGGCACTTCATACAACTTTCATAGAACTTCACTTACACGTAAGTTCGTTTAATCAATCAAAGAATATATATTAAAAAATATGCCCGCATATGCGTGCATTTCGGCTTTATTTGAAATATTATAAATATTGTAACCTCAATCAAAAGCTGGGATTTAAGCCCCTGATGAACTACAGTCATAAATTGAAACTGAAATTGTTTTCCAATTTTACTTTGAAGGCAGTTTTTAAAGTACCTACAGCTTTGACGATACATTATCATTACGACATTCGAATATATGTTCTAAAAATCATATTTACCTATAACTCATATACCTATCTTTCAACAAATTTCATAATCTTGGAATTCATCTAACCTTTTGTAAAGGAATTGAGTGTGTTAGCGTATGTAGGTTTGTGTGTGTGCGTCTCATGAATGACGAGGCAAGACGAGACAATCTCAGAAGTGGGATGGCACCGGTCGCGTTTTAGTAAACTGAGTCGAGAAAATTGAAAATGTTCGGTAATTTTATGTGAGAACGCTCTCGAGTTTGAACTTGACTAACGCGTAACGGATCACGCGAGTGTTTTATGTGCGATTGCCTATTTTTGAGAAAAAAAGCTCTATAGATAAAGTGCACCATTTAATTGTGAAACTTATTTGTTTTGTGTAAAATTAGAAAAAAAGAATTCACAGTGAAAGTGAAAAGATGGTGAAGACTCTACAGAACTTGACCGTTGCAGAATTGAAAGACGTTGTACGATGGTAAAATTTATCAACTTCCGGTAACAAATCAGAACTTACTGCTATTACAAGCATGATCCAGAGAACACGTGGGTGAATTATGTTGCAGAAAAATATCCTTCTAGTGACGGCAGCCCTGTTGGGAACGATCTTCAAGTTGCAAGGAAGGAAAACGAGACGCTAATGGCCGAATTGGAGAAGGCCAGAAGCGAAATTAAAAAGTAGAAATCCGGTTCGCTAGCACAAAAAAGCATCCAGAACCAGGAAGAAGAATTAAGAGCAGTTCGAGCTGAACGAGAAGAAATTTCTAAGCAAATGGAGGCAATGCATCGGTAGCTGGACGAATTGCGAGGTTTCGAAAATCTGGAAGCAGCTAGAAACGATGAAGAAACCTCACAATCCGCCATGTTGATCACAGAAAGACGAGCTCGCGAAGAAGATGCTCTACGATTGGCTGATTTGCAACGCAAATTGGCAACAAGCAGGGATGAAGTGCGAGGGCGTACGCCATCAATAGCGTCTCAGAGAACACATAAAATCAATATTAATTCGATTGGAGAGTTACTGAGTCATTTTGATGAAACAGGTGGTGTCTTCGACAGTTGGAAGCGTCAAGTTAGACTACTCAAAACAACTTACAATCTGGATGAAGATGTCACAAGAGTACTTATTGGATCGAGACTTAAGGGTAAAGCTTTGACGTGCTTTCATTTGAGACCAGAACATATCGAAATGACGACCGACAATAAAACCATTTTGGCCAATCGTGTTCCAATTCATGAAACTGAGGGAACGGATTATTTTATATTGACGGAATACCCGATCCTAGATTGCGCAACCAGGCACGCATACAATGTTTCGATTCTGTGAAAATATTATTGTCTGCATTCGAGAAGGTGTCTCTGAATTTTAGACACTTCTCTTCACATGAAAAGCCTAAAACTGGACAGAAAGATGATAGGACGAGTATAAAGCCAGGTGCCAAGAATGTGCATCTTCCGAATGTGACCAGCCAGAACGCAAGATGGGTTCTTGTTTTAGGTGTGGCTCAACCGAGCACACCATCAGGGATTGTCCGCGACGAGAGCAGCGCTTTTCACTAGAGCAATCTTCAGCGAAACAATACGAGTTCCAGATTGAAATTGAAGTGTTCAGTTTAGTGTTACCCACAAGATTGGATAGTGGAAGTCCAATAAGTTTCATAAAAAAAAAGATGTGTGAATCCTGATGTAATCCAGGAAATGTATGAAAATAATGGTGAGTATTTAGGCATAACCGATTCGAAATTAAAGATTTTTGGATTTGTAAATTCTAAGACTACAATCGGAAGGTTGATTAGAGAGGTAAATTTATTAGTTGTTGATGGTAACACCATGAAATTGTCAATTGTTTTGGGGCGCGATTCATTAAGGACATTCGGATTTAAATTGGTAAAGTCAGGTGAATGTATTAATGAAATTTTTACAGAAATTTCGAATATTGACACTGATGTGATAAAATTTCTAAAAACCGAATGCCTTAAAATTAACAAAAGAATTTCTACCCAAGATCGAGATAAACTAAGAAACTTGTCTTTTGAGGAATATGTTATTCCTGATAGGCTCAAAAAATCCAAGGTTGAAGCTGAATTGACAATAACTTTAAAAAAGCATAATCCCTTCCAGTTTGGCCCTAGAAGACTGTCTTATGCTAAGAGAAATTATTTGAAAAAAATTTTAGATAGATTAATTGATTTAAAGCGTATAAAACCAAGCGAATCTGAATATGTATCCCCTCTTGTTCTTCTGCAAAAGAAAAATGGTGTAACGCGTATGTGCGTGGATTATCGTACATTAAACAACGGCCAACGGTCATACCACGCTGGAAGCACCAGTTCCCGTTAGATTACTGAAGTTAAGCAGTGTTGGGCGCGGTTAGTACTTGGATGGGTGACTGTCTGATGCTACTGCGTTGCTGTTGACGGTCGTGGGTGTGGCGAGCCCACACTTGTAGTTATTTACTACAAGAAACTATCCACCTAAAAAACACTACCCGAATCGGGTAGAGTGTCACGCTTACCGAAAGCTCGCCGAAAGGGAAATAGCTTAATGATATACATACATACAAATAAGTACATTATGAAATATAATTATCCATTGCCTTTGATTGACGATCAACTGGACGTTTTGAATAATAAAACGTTTTTTCAAGATTATATCTTAAAGATGGGTTTCACCATATTTTAAATACGAATTTCTTTGCACCAATATTGCATTTTTGGGTTATGAGATTAATAAGGATGGTATTGGTCCAACAGCTAAGGGTATTGCAGCTGTATTGAATTTTCCCGAACCCAAAAATTTGGGTTGTTGCGCAACATTTTCGAAAATTTATTGAAAATTTTTCGACTGTTGCTGGACCTCTGTATGATCTCTTACGAAAAGGTGCGAAATTTGAATTTGGAGACAAACAACGTAGATCATTTGAGTTTTTGTAAAAGAAATGGACAGAAGCTTCTATTTTGGCGATTTATGATCCTCAAGCCGAAACAGAATTGCATTGTGATGCAAGCTCTCATGGCCATTATTTATGCATTGCGAAGATCTCGAGTGTATTTCCGTGGAATTGAATTCAAGATAGTCACAGATTGTAACGCATTGACATTGGCTTTAAAGAAAAGATATATTAACAGCAAAAAGAAATCTAAAAATATGAGACAATATGCATGTTGCAGGTGAAGGTTATGCCAATACTGATATCGAGTTTAAAAATTTTCAGATAATAAGCGATTATTTCCGGGCGAGTGAAATGTGAAAAAGCATAATAATCCTATGATCATTACAGAATACTCAACTATGAATGGCTGTAAGTCACTGAAAAAAATGATAAAAAATGTTCCAAAAATATATGGGTTTCGTTGATCCTTTCTGTACCCAGTGGTGATATTTAGAGTCAGAAATAATTATTCGTTAATAAGTTATTGACAAAAGAGTGAGGAGGTGTTTATTCCGGAACTAAGGAACGTACAGAAATGATTCTTGAAGAAAATTACATACTTTTAGCTTCTGACCATGTTGTGTGTATTATCAATGTGCAAAAAGTTGCACTTCAATGTTGAAAATATAATTTCCTTTTTGGAAAAATACAAAGGGCTTAACGATATTCCATGCTACCGCACACTCAGCGTGGGACCTTTCAGGCGCTACTGCTAAACGTGCAACACGACCTTCTCTCACACTCACATAGTTACACAGCCTCTAAGCCCTGATGCAAAAAAAAGGGATACGGTTGCCTCGATTATCATAAAGTCTTTTGTATTTTCGCAAGAAGAAAATAATTTTCAAAACATTCAATTGCAACTTTTTGCTCATTGGTAATACGCACAACAATGTTAGAAGTCAAAAATGTATAATTTGCTTCAAGACTCATTTCTGTACGTTCCTTAGTTCCGGAGATGACACCTTCCCACTCTTTTGTCAATAACTTATTAACAAATAATTATTTATGACTTTAAATATCAACACTGAGCACAAAAAGCATCAACGAAACCCATACATTTTTGGCAGATTTTTCATAATTTTTGTCAGTGACTTACAACTATTCTAAGTGGAGTATTCTGAAATGATCATAGGATTATTATGCTTTTACACATTTCACTCACCCGGAAATAATGGCTAATCATCTGAAAATGTTTAAACTCGGTATCAGCAGTGGCAAACCCTTCACCTGCAACATGCACATTATCTCATATTTTTAGATTTTTTTTTTTGCTGAGACTTTCATGAAAATCTGCACAAAAATCGAGGTGCCTAAACTTTTTGGACGGACAGTAGATGGGCTCAGTAGGTCCGCCAATCACTAAAGGCAGGCAGAGCTTATAGCCGACCGGAAAAGCAAGCACTTGTAAATACAATTTGACATTTAACTAAACTTGTAATAAATGCTCGTATATATTTGCAATTGTTATTTTATGAATTGTCCGTCGAAATACCATTCGAGCCCACATCCTTGACATTATACTTTTTAATTTTGCTTGAATTTAAAATTTTTAGTTGGCTAATTTCTAAATTTATTTAATATCGACTACAAATGGTTTAAACTGTTTGATAAATTTTATTTTTCGAACATTGTGAAGATCATGTGACTGAACCAGAATTTTCCAGTCAGAATTTTCCAGCCATTATTTTATTTCGCCATTAGAAAATGCTGTAGTGTCTTCAACAATAATTAATTCATAGACCGTTTTTCTTTGCAGCTGAGGTTGAAGCATGCCTACTACTGTAGGCTCAAAAAATACTAGTATCCACTCCACTCTCTTGTAGCATGAGCTTTACACAGCGACTTAACTTTTGAGATGATACTGTAAAAAACGGAAGTCTTCATGAGATGAACAAGTTGTCACAAATTGACAGTACCCAGATGCTTTCGTCATTAGAGTAGAATAGAATTATTAATAGCGGCTGCTTTCTGTTGAGACCAAAAGTTTTTATTCTGTCTAACATTCCAATCTCAATCTAACTTTTTAAAATTATATTTTGTATGTTTATCAACGTCAAGGTCTGCAAACGGTGTCCCATAACAAGTTCAAGCAAGTTCGCGAGTTTCATTTATAAGCTTTCTAGAGAAGTCTTATTATGAGGAACTAAGGTAGATATGTAATTCAAAAAGATCTGTCGTCTTGAGCCATTGCCTTTCCATCTATAAGAGAACTTGCGAATCTTAAGCCTTTTAGCAAGCCTTTTAGGGATCCGTGAGACTTTCCATTTTCAAACTCTTCTTTGAGCAATACTAAAATGTTATCGAAGGATCTTTTGAATGGGTTATTGCCCCTTTTAAAGTTAAACATCCACCATTTTCTCAAACAACCATCATACTGTTTTAACGGAGATCTAGGCAGCGATGATATCATAATATCTATGGTGTTACTTGTGAGCCGTTCTTTTCATATACCTCTCAGATAAAATTCCTGATACCAGGATAAGGGTTTTCCACGGTGGGTATGGATCTCTGTTTAAAGAATAAAGAAGGTTAATATCTGGTTTGAATTTTACTGGCTTGGATTGTAGAAGGCTTAAAAACAGTGGGTATCAAGATTGTGTTAGCCAGTCTGGTACTATTACACTGAAGAATAAAATATTCCTAAATTTAGAATTTCTTACTTATATTATGTATAAATACCTCTTAAGTAGGTGCCAAGGATATACATTCTGGGTTTTAGAAGGGATCACTCTTCGTTATCATCGGATAGTTTAATATACGGTATTCAAGAATTGTAGTGATTTGTACACATTACATATTCAAGAATATCCTCTAAGTATGATAAGAATATATGGTGATTCTAACTTGAAGAGTATATTCTAAAGATAAAGAAAATCGCATTCTAACATTAACAATATTAACTTAAAGAATGCCTTAATTAATTTAAATAAAGGTATTGACTAGCATTACGGAATTTTCTGTAAGACTATCCCTGAACGAGCTGGAAAAGGGTTTAGTCTTACGAAAAATTCCGTAACGATAGACAGCTCGTTTAATAAAATACATATCATACAATACAATTATTGTGGATCTTCAGCCACTGTCTCACTTCATCCATAATTATTCAAATTAGCTGTACTAGTTGCACTATTTTGATTCCAAAACTTCACAAATGACAGCATCATGCATCGAATAACTGCGAGTGCCGCAATGACGCTTCACCTTATTGCAATACAACGCACTTTCAGGTAGGAAGTCATTCCTATTCCAAACATATATTCTTATTTTTCTTAGAGGATACTCTAACTGTAATTTTAAAACATTTTTTTCTGAAATGAAACCTAACTACGATTCCGTAAAAGCATCAACTGCTGTAATATCTTGCTCTAGGAAACTAAGATATATTCTGGGGTTTCCAAAATACTTGAAAAACTTCTTAAATGCATCGCTGGACAATATATATATATATATTTTTTTTTCCTTCGAGCTCAAAAATCTGCAACGCAATTATCCTGCGAGCTAATGAATGAGGCGAAAAGATAGATATTTTTCACTTCACGCCATTCACATATCGCACGTGATAACCTGTTTAACTCTTGAAATCGAACAACACCCATTCTGTTTATGTATGATAAAGCAATTGTATCATCAACTCTTCTAGTATCTCTACATGCAATATCTCCACATGCCATGTCCCAACTAGTTAAGGAGGCATCAGAGAAAATTTCGAGGCAAAATTCTATCGGTCTGATATACTTTTTTGCTGATCTGAAATTACCATGTTTTATTCGTAATCGTCATCATTAATTTTTAAAGCCTAAAATATCTTTCTCTTGAAGACCTTAGCGTAGTCATAGCCATATTTTATCGAGGGACAACAGGACATTATTGCACCTATAAAATCCGAAAATTCATGTAATTTCCAACCCAAATGAGTTTCTAAATTACTGATCACAGGCCATGCTTTATTCACTTGTTGCTTTGTTAGTTCAATTATCATAGCCTCTGAATTAAACATATATCCCAAATATTTTTTCTCATCACTATGTGGTAGTTGACTCTTTTTGAAAATAATAATAAAGCTTATATTTTACAATATTGTTAATGTGGACAAGATATTTTGTAAACACTTTTCTTTAGTATCAGCTAGCAATAGCTAATCGTATCGCTACGCGTCTTTTAAATCTAAGGAAGCCAGTTGTCAATCAGGCGTAATAAGTTTTACGACTGTTCTCCAGTCTTCGAGCTTAAAGTGCCCTGTCTCTACAAATTGGTTTAGACCTTACAAATTTAGAATTAATCTAATAGAACCATCGGGTTTATTAGCCGGAAATTTTTTAAAGATAAAGTGTCCTGGTTCCTATTTACACTCTTCTATTGCTCCCTTTTATGTTAACTCGCAAATGCATGTTGAGATGTTTTAAATTCTTTTGTAGACCAATTGGTTGCTTTTTGGGTCATTATTTTGGTGAAACCTTGTATGAAAGGGTATTTTGTACTACTAAATCTGATCCGTTATGACGGGATCGGAAGTAATTCTTTTTCGATTTCTTTGGAAATATTTAAGTCTGCCAGGTAAAACTCGTACGTCTTCTAGTATCTCCGGCTCCTCTGATCCGATCTCTTGCGTTTCTTTGGTATACTCCTGCCTGTGTTCCGGCTGGTCTGAGAATTCCATTTATTTCTGTTGCTTTGAAAATTCGATTGGTTGTTTTTATTCCCAGGTTTGTTCTCGTTTATGCTCGGTTGTTGAGACATCGATTTTGGTTGCGAAGTGGGAATTTGGAGTTTTTTAGGACCTGCAGGCAACTTAGGTTTCACTGGGGTCTTAAGTTCATTACTTGCTTGTTCTGAAGCCTTTTTCATCCTCAATTTTTCTTTAGTCTTTATCAAAGAACCGTTCATATGGTGTCGTGGTGTTCTTTTTTATATTTGACTTATCACACTGCAAATCTGCTAACAGTCTGCCAACATCGCTGATGTTTTCAACCACGGCTAAATAAACTTTTTCTTCTCCTTCCTTAAGAATTGTAGACAGAGATTTCCAAATTGCTCTCAGCCCAGCTATCAACATCCTGAATACTAATCGCCCTTATTTTGGCTTTTATCTTCGGTGAATCAAGTATGATGCAGTTACTTTGATCATTCCTTTTTCAATATATCCTCTCATCTAACGACAAATTCTTCGAAAATTGGAGAAGCAAGAATGCGTTATTTTATAATTCGTTTGCGAATAACATTTAAAACATCTGGACCAAGAGTTTTCGGATCTTAGTTTGCCAGTTAGGCATCATTAAGCTGGGTATTATCGTGGTATGTGCCTTGAACATTTTCTGGGTTGTCGTCCTTCGGTAGACCTGCAGAATTATCAATATGGTCTGCTGAATCCATATCATTATCCGCAATGGATTCGTTTGAACAGTATCCATCTCTCTCATTTCGGAAATCGGTATCTGAATGTGAACTTTCCAAAGAACTCGAAGAATACGACCTGCCTATTAAAAAAGATTCTATTCATAAAATAATGTATTTTTACAGTGGGTTATTTTTCTTTCAAAGAAATATTTATTTTTATACATAATAATACTAGCAATTGTGATCAAGTAATAACTTGAATGCATACAACCAGATCTCTGCTAGATTCTAGTAAAAACTGTTTTGTAATCAGAGCAGCAATTAATTTTAATTGTTAGTAATATAGTAATTCAGTAATAACTTACTTGAAATATTTATTGAATAATAATCTAGTATAAGCAGTTATTGAGTAAATAAAAGGCTCGAAAAGAAGTAATAACTTCGAGTGTAGGCGTAACTCCTTTAAACATGAGTCATAACTCAATCAGACTGAATAAAATGTAGAAGAAAGATATCTTTTTCATTCTTTAGAGCTTATGTTCCTTTAAAAAATGTTTATTTTTCAATACTGAGGAGATCGAAACGAAATTTCGCTTTGTCGCGCTGCAAAGAAAAAACAAAGAGTTCCTAACCAAAATCCTACTGACGGCGCGGCGTTTGTTCCTTTGAAGTTTATGTTCCCTCTTTTCTAGAATTCGCTCTAACTTTCAAACTCTCTTTTCCATTTTACTTTTCTATTCACCGGAAGAGCAGTAATATTTTCTCCGTTTCTAAATCATTTTTATGAAAAATAAAACAAACTTTTGTGGCTTGTTCGGCTCAAAGAAAAGGAATGAAGATTCGGAGACACAGTTTTGTTTTATATTATGAAAGTCACGTGACTATTGAGAGATTGATATTTTAAAATGAGAGTTACAAACGTAAATTTAAAAATGTCCTTTGAAGATAATGATAGAAGCACTTTTTGATTACACAATGATAAAAATGGAACATCAAGACTTTATTGTATAGAATTCTCCCTCGTGGAATTCCATAGAGATGGGACCGCATTATTGTTAATCAATAAAATGATAATATCTTCCTGAAATGTCCCTGTAAACTCCACATTTCATAATCGAAGCCATCCAGTCGAAAATGAGCGTGGATAGCTAAGTAAACGTAATTTTCAAGAGTACTTAGCTCATGTGAATTATTATTTTAGTAAAGTTGAGTACATTTGTATAGGTAGAAATTTCGGTTTGCAATTCGAGAAATTATTAATTTTTTTTTAAATAAAAGAGTTAAAACAGTTTTATGTGAAATGAATTATGATAAATATCTTTTATCTATCATAAAATAATATTTTTATTCAAAAACTTGTCATTTTTAAATTGTATGACAAAAAATGGTTTGGATGTTGGAGGAGGTCGATTTTCATCGCCTAGAAAGTGTCATCAGTGTAAAAATGAGTTTGGTTACGCTAATTCCAAATGTTTTATGGGTAATCGATGACATCGAACAACTCGAGTACCTTGTGAGATAAGAGGATTATCAGTGATGTATTTGCTGGTGTCTCATGTTTTCAAAGCCCTGGGAAGAGACGATCTTTCAAAATCGATATGAAAAAAGAAACTAAACTAGTTTTTTTTATCTTTAATTTTATCTGTTATCTGAACTCAGAGCCAAAGATTGTGGTCTAAAAATAAAATTTCTAAACCATAAGTTGCAACACCCAAGGCCCAAAAGTATCATGTCCAAATACGACGGATGCTAAATAACGCTCGACAGTTCCCTATGGCTTCCAGGTATAATGAGTAAGTGCTAGTTTTCTATTTAATAAAAGCTAAAATGTTTTTTTAAAATAACTTTTCAAGTTTGCCTCTACTCTAATGATGCTCAAATTCAGTAAAACAGTGCTTAAATAAGAAAAAAAATTATAATTAATAAAAAAAAGTAATAAAAAAGTGTAATTTTTTCGTTATTTGCAATGATTAGTTGGTGAAATTCATAGTGAGTGTATAAAATATGATTGAATTTGATGTACTAGTAGAATAAGTTAAAAACAGCTGCTATTTTGCAATTTTTTAAACAATATTTGTAAAAAAATACACAGTTTGATAATGTATGAATTCATATGTATGGTTCATTTTTTTCGCAGAATAAACTAAAAATGTCTTTTTAATGACTCTCTGTTGTCATATTTTGTGATTTTAAAAGATTTTTTATTTATTGAGTAAGTGTTATAAATAAATGCACATTTGGACCTTTTTTCCATGAAAGATCTAATTTTTTTAAGGAATCAACTAAACATGTCTTAGCACTGACTTGTGTTCTCATATTTTCCAAATTGACAGCAAGTGCTGATTATTTGAAGAATTTTTATAAACAAATACGTATTTTAATCTATTTTTCATGAATAGGATTAATTTTTTCATAGAATCATCTAAGAAAATCTTGCCATTGACTCCTTGTTATCATGTTTTGTTTAAATAATTAATAGTTTTTGTCAGTTTCGAAAATATCACAGTAACTAGTCAATGGCAAGACATTCTTAGTTTATTTCGTGAAAAAATCGATCCTATTCATGGAAAAGAGGTAAAAATAGGTATTTAGTTGATTCCTTAAAAAAATGAGTTCTTTTTTCATGGAAAGAAGAACGAAATGTGCATTTGTTTATTGAAATTGTTTAAACAATTGACAGTTATTGTCAATTCGAAATATATGAAAGGAAAAAGTATTTGGATAGACATTTATAGTCAAATCTGTATAAAAAATTAAGCCTATTCATGGAAGAATGGAAAAATGGGCATTTATTTATAATAATTGTATAAGAAACTACGCAAGAGCTTCTTCCCTAACTACTTGTGATCGTGCATTAATTTCACTCATATTGTATACAAACAATATGAGTTTCAACAACTAATCATTGCCAATCATTGCTAATTATTTGTTTATTTCATTATAAACAATTTTTTTTCCAACCACAACATATTCATTATTTAAGTATAGTTATTGTACCGATTTAAACCTTTTTTATTGAATTTAAGCATCTTTTAGACCAGTGACACACTTCAAACGTTATAAAAATGCAACATTTCATTTGTTTTTAAATAAAAAATATTGCTTTGGCTAAAATAAAATATTAGAAGTTACACTTTAGGCGTCGTTTGTATATACGTAACGCTTTTTTGGACGATTTTTGGACAACCTTTTGTATGTGTGCAAAAACCATTTCCAAGTTTTTATGTGTACAGTTTTCGATAACGAATAATAATATAATATCCCCATATAGCATACTTCCCGAAAAAAACCAGGTCTGTCCCAGGTTTAGACTATGCTTTTCTCGAAAAAATCTGGGACAAACCTGGGTTTTCTGGAAGTGTGCTATGTGGGATTATATTCTTGAAAAAATCATTTCTTATCGAGCTAGAATTTTTTTGAATATCAACAACGCTATTACATTTTTTGGATATGGTTAATATAACACTTATTACAAATTAAAAAAACGTCCTCCACATATCGTTTCTCGTTTCGTTTACAGAAACTTTTCAATTTTGAATAATGCTAATTGAGCCTCTTTTTACTATTTGAAGTGCTTTGAAGTCAAAGTTAACCCTAATTAGTCACCTGGGGTGTAGCACACGCCACGGGCCTTCCGATTTTTTCCCGATTGCCTACGTTTATTTCTTCAAGTATTTTTTTTCGAATAGTTAAATTATCACTGAGACTTTGGAGATATTTTTTTCCTATTTTGTATTGTTTCATCATCACTCATGATTTTTTTTCAGCCAAAAATATTTGAAGGTGTATTTTTAGGTGTGACCGTTAAGGGTTAAGCAAATTTTTCAACTTAAGAAAATAGTGCTAAATAATTTCATGGAAAATACTTTGAAAAGAATGGTAAATAAGTATACCATGAACCAAATACAAAAAGAAAACGTAATTTTTTGTAGGTATTTCAAACAAATTCTGACATGATCAAAAATTATTTTTCCTACAATATGATTTTATAATACTTTAAAAACTTTTAACCCCTCTTTGTTGACCAAAAGTGATATGTGCCCCTGTCCTCTTATAATATTTTTAGTTTTTTGTTTATTATTACATTTTTTTAAATGTTACGAAACATTTCTCGAATTAGGGTTCTCAAGCATACACTATCTCTTAATTCATTTTTCATTTACCATACCACTTTTAACAATTCTTGCTATATTTTAAATTATATGAATTGGAAGTTAAATGATAAATTATTTTTAATTCTAAAGGCTAGCATTTACTATTAAACACTCTCTCTTTATATGTATTATCTAACCAGAAAACTGTTTATTAAATCAGAAATTTAATTGCGGAGAAACCGGAGAAGGAAATACTTTTATTGGGGAAGAGTGATGATCTGATAAGTTTATCGTCCGGATGGATTAATTTCCGAAGGATCACAAACTCAGGGGTAAAGCTCCTTATCGATGAAAGCCCGAGACCATCAGCTTAAATAAATTGTCATGTTCAATTTTTAGACTTATGTTAGACCTTCTTCTCTATTTTATCTTGACATCCTCATATATTTCAATCATAAAAGTAATAGGACCAAAACGTCCAAATGATCCAAGAGAAGTTTTAAAGAAAGAAAAGTGGGGATGTAATATACAAAAAAAGGAAATTTCTGATCAAATTTAATCAATCCTGAAGTAATTATTAAATTAAAATACTTTATAGTAGTTACCTAATTTATGATCTAGACTTGTACTATAGCATTCCTTTTCATAAGTTGCGGGTTTTGAGTTTCAATATGGAGAAGTCGCTTGAGAGAGATAATATACGGAGAATTTCATTACTTTGCTAAAGGTATAGATAGAGCAATATAGGTAGAAAAGGAGTATAGAAAAGGATTATATGAAAGGAAGAGAAGGACAGACACGTTAGGGCGGAGGAATATACATCGACTTTTATGTTGAATAAATTGAAAGTGAGACAGTGACATTTTATTCCTTTCATTCAAAATGCATCTGTCCTATATTCCGCAAAAGAGAACGTGTGAAAAATAATTCTTGAATCAAGCATCTCGTTTTCTCAGATCATTTAAGATTCAAACCAGGATACCTACACCGACGGCATTGGACTATTGTTATTAATTTAGTGAATTAATTAATTTGCGATAATAAAAGTCACAGAAAGTGACACCTCCTTCTTAAGCTTGAGCATGAAAATGAAATTAATTAATTTTGTCAATAATAATAATAATACATATTAATTATTCTTATTAACCTTAATTATGGACATTTTTCATTTATTCGTTTATTAAAAAGTTTAAAGCTGAAATTTAGTATAGACGTATTTTATTTTCAATTTCAATATCTTAACCCTCTGCCTTGACTAGCGTATCCCCACTTTGTAATCTACACCACGTGACCACCTCACCGATACAAAGTAAATGAGTGTTAGTGCAAGAGTTTCGGGATCGTATACATTAAAAAAGTACATGGGCCCCCTGAATAACATATTTTCTTAATAATAAAAAAATTATTAAGAAAAAGTATTGAAAAGAAAGTATCAGTATTAAATTTTAAGAAAAATTCATCAAAATTGTTTCAAAATGGACAAAAAATGACAGATTTATAATACGAAGTCATCATGTGGAACACAACCTCAAGAAGGAAACGTCAAAGTGAACAAAATGCC
>CAKNWW010308195.1:9746-20860 GCA_932074435.1 Andricus kollari | reverse complement strand
CCGAATACACTACAGTAATTTGGTGATTGCAAGGGTAGTTCTACCATGACATAGAGGGGTTAGGGGCGTTGTAGGTGTCGGGAAACTGTTTAAGTCACAAGTTATACAGTTGCGAGACTATTTTAACATCAAGCGAGATATTGCGCTTTAAAGCGGATCTTGAATATACGCCCTTGAATTTTTCCTCAGAGGACGCCTTGAATATTGGGGCAGAAACCGTAGAGGAATTAGAAACTCAATGGAGACAAAAAGCCATCCACGGCAAGCACCCCAAAAACTTAACCGAAATTTGCAGGTATCCTATACAACCAAGATCCATGAGTATAGCGATCTAAGGCATGAAGTAAAGACAATATGAAGGAATGTGAAACATGCATCTCTTCGTCCTATTGTGATTTCGGCTACAGGCAATGTGCACGCAAGATGCACTGAACATCTTGAACATTTAGGAATCAGTAGGCTACTGGCAGCAGATCAGACGGCGGTTTTATTACACACCTATCGCATCCTCCTCCAATGCTCGCGGCCGCTGTTTAAGAATAACAGCGGTAAAAGACGAACTCCAAACTAAACCATGCTCCTAATTTTGTACCTACAACATAATCACAAAAAATTTCAAACAACGTATTAAATTAACTTATAACATCCTCTTCTCATCACTCAATTGATTAAGTCCATGTCAATGATAAAAAACCGAGTGCACCCGAGAACAAGTTTGATAAAAAATAATAATGGTCTACTTTTTGGCAATGACCCTTATAATATTAAATCATGTTATTTCTGCTCGATGAGAGTAGTAGGTAAAATGAGGAAGAAAATTTTTCGTTTTACTATAACCAATGTATTTTCAACATTTGAGTATTATAGAACAAAGGAAACTAGTAAATATAATGAATGTAATAAATGTTTCGTATCCTGTATGAAAATTTCCTTTTTCTTGAAAAGTTACTTTGTAGGGAAAAATTGAGTAAAATGTACCATGTTTCTGAAAATTTTTTATTCTTTCTCAATGAAATAAGACACGCTGAAACCATTTTAAAAAAATTTTATTTTTGAAACTATAAGCTGTAGCTACAGAATTAATTGAGATAATAGATTTGTTTTTTCTCCCATTTAGTGAACAGTATTTCACTTTATTGAAAAGAAAAAGCTCGAGAAAAAGGCATTTTCCCAATGTTTGCGGCTGACATTTTTTTGTTACCTTTTTTATATTTTACTCTTATTAGACAGTGTTTTCGTAACCCTCAAAGTAACCTTGGTCAGAACTTGATACTCCGAATCTCTCATTTTGAAATATTAAAAATCTTTGATCCCATCATATTTTTGCATAAGAAAAAGGAATTATTATACCAAAATATTGTTGCTTTTCTTTTTCAATTTTCAGTTTTACATGTCACACAACTTTAAGGTCTTACGGAAGTTGAATGTCATATTAAAAAATAGCTGTTTATTATTTTGTTAAAATATGTAAATTTAGACGGTAAAATCATATTATAAAAAAAAAATTTATTTCTTAGTGGGACACCCCATTTAAATGCTGAAGTATTGTCTTTTTAATAGATTCTATTTTTGTTGCATTCATTTAATATTTTCGGCCACGGCTTTTTGATTTACGTTTTTAATTTGGGAATCTAAAAATATGATTTTTCCTAAAATTATAATTTTTTGAATATGACTCAAACTAAACATTTTTTACTTTTGATTTTTGTCTACTATCTGTTAATTTTAATACAAAATCTTTTTCACATCACGAAATAGGGGTTTTAATGCTCTTTCTATTGATCATAACCTCTTTTTCAAAAAATAAGTATTTTACTTGAAAAAATAAAGGACAAAGCCAATATTTCTTAATACAAGTAATATAATGTTGCCTCTTAATGCGTTTTTACCAGAATTATTAAATTTGAACTTATTCAGTTTCAGGGGTTTCCCATTTTTAAATTTCACAATATAAAAACAAGCATTTGGTAGGTTTTATGCAGGTACTATCGTCTTCAACGATTTATGATACTTTTAACATAAATTAAAAAATTAAAAACCCTTTAAATTGTGGAAATCCTATAAAGGTTTCACAGAAAAAACGAAAGATAAAGTTTACATCGATTCCAGGTTAAAGATTCGCCGCAACAAAAAATAACCTGGCCGGTTAAACTTTACACGAATCGAAGATAATTTTCCATTTCTAACCTTGCCTGGATAATCTTTCGCCTCATTATCGCTCCATTTTTATTCTAAAAGATACAAGAATTGCGACACCAGCGCTATCTACCATCTTTTAACTTAATTAAATTAGAGCAGAATAGCGATTCCCGGCTGTCAGAATTATTCTCCTAACCTCGCTTAAACTTTCACCGAAATACATTCAATTTTTAACCGTTCCAAAATGTACCTGCAACACATTTTAACTATTGTATTTTCTAAGTCTTATTATTTTCAAATTAATAATGAAGTAAGCGAATAGTTGCTTCAAATCTGGTGTCCTGATTTATAGCTCGAATCCACTCATACTTTGTCGTTTTCCCATTGCTGCTAAGGGCGTAGCAGACGACAGCTTTTATTCCATCCTAGGATAATCTTTCGCCAAATATCATGTAAACTTTATCAGCGGAAAATTTTACATGCAACAAAATTTAACTTTAGTTTTTTCTGTGTTCTCAAGTCTTATGAAATTCCTTTTGATACCCCTTGAAATATTATAAAACAACTTTAAATCATTACAATCCGTCTAATTATTCGGAAATCTTATTAAATCCGTTATTAACTTTTAAAAGTCCCTTGAAATATTTCAAAATATCGTAAAGCCTTATAAGCCCTGTAAAATCCTTCTAAATCGTCCGAAATTCTAGGGAATTCTTTAGAACAGCCTACATTTTTTGGAATTCCTTAAAATCATTAACATCTTTGGAAATTTCTTTAAATTTTTTAACTCTTAAAAATTCCTCGGTATCCTCAGAAATACTCTAAAAAAATGTTTATCTTTTGGAATCTTCTAAAATACCTTGGAAATATGTTAAGTGCTTGAAAAATCCTGGGAATCTTTTAAAATACCTCGGAATCTTTAAAATCCCTTAAAATACCATCAAATTCCTTAAATCTATTAAAAATATTTGAAAATCTTCAAATATTTGAAATCCCTCAATTCATGTGAATAACATCTTTGAAATCCATTAAAATCCAGTGAATTACATGAAATCTGATGATATTCCTTGAAATCTCTTGAAATATTTTAAGCCCTATGAAATCCTTTGAGATCCTGGGAAATTAAATAAAATACATTATTGAGAGCTTTCAAAATCCCTTAGAATTACTGAAATCCTACAAATTCTCTTAAAAATACTTTGAAATATTTTTAAATCTTGGAAATGCTCTGAAATCCCTTGGAATTTCTTTCATTATTCTAAAATCTTATAAATTCTATGAAATCCTTTCAAATCTTTCGAAATTCAAGAAAATTATTTCAAACGGCATATTAACCGAAATAATTGAAATTATCTTCAAATCTTTGAAATACTTGTCCCTTGTAATCATTAGAAATACCCAAAAACGTCTAAATTTGATTAAATCTTTCAAATTCTTTATGAAGTTTAGGAAATTCTTTGCGATCCCATAAATGTTGCTTTCATATCTGAAAATCCTTGAAATCTTTCAAATAATATGAACTTCAAAAAAAAAAAAAAAATGGGTAGAGCGGCTTGTAGGGCTAGTCTGCAAAAATTTTAGCGGGTCGGTTTGTAAATCCCGTTTCGCTTCTGAACGCTAATTTTTACGAATAAGTAATAATATGTTTAGCTTTGAATGCTTTGACTTTGTAGTTAAGTATTTAATATTTAAATTCAACATTGTTTCAGGTATGAAAGTTACAATTTTTCAACTATTATGACTTGGAAGAATTTTTGGTAACCGGGAAATGACCAGAAACTTGTTTTTGGTTTTAGAGGCCACCCTGAAACATTTATATTGAGAATTTGACTGCTAATAAGAAACATATCATTATTGCTAGTATACAATTGGTTAGAAATTGTCAATTTAATTAGTCATAGCTCTCTCTGTGTATACAATTTTCAGACGCCGCCCCTCTCAGGCAACTTCTCCAGATCTGCACCTGTCCCTACATAATACGTGTGAGCACAGCATTCTCTTTGTAATTAATTCGATGTAAGGGTGACTTAAACAATTTATAATTACAAAGAATTATGGTACGCGCGTGCAATTTAATTTCAGCTAGAATGCCAGATCAGTTAATTTTATTCTTAAGTAAGTTGAAAAGAAAATATAAATCAGATGATGTAAACCTAGACACTATCTTTGGAATGATTAGCAACGTACTAATTCCCTAGTAGTTGTGGTAACGTACATTCATTGACATTCCCAACTGTATGGCCGCAAAGCGAAGAAAACGATTTTGATCTCTCTCTAATATTATTTTATAAATCATATACAATAGAGACCAGATAATTGAAGCATATTCAAGATGCGGACGAACAACAGTGGCACTCACACCACCCTGAGTAGATCCGCATCAAAAATCTTGTACTCATGCCTTATAGTTACTTTTTTCCACGAAAAATATATTTGTAAAAGCGCTTTTTAGTGTTTAGTCTCAACCCATTTAAAGAGCATCAGTTGATCACAACCCAAACCATTTGGAACATTTAGAATTGAAAACTTGAACTTTGATCTTCAAAATCATCCAAATTTAAGAATTTCTATTTATACATTTTTAAAATTTAAGAGTTTTCAATTGTATATCTTCAAAATTTAACTATTGAAATAAAATATTTTCAATTTCACTCATTAAAAATTGAAGGATCGTCAATTGCAAATCTTTAAGTTAGACCTATTTCAAAAAGATGTTCAAAATTTTATTTTTTTAAACTATAAACATTCAAAACTAAACAAGTTGACGAATATTCAATTGTAAACTTCTTCAAAATGGATCACTGTCGAAATTTGAAGACATCAGTAAGACTCAAAATTCCAGAATGTCTTTTAAGAACATATTATTACGTATTATTACGATATAAAATCCCGCATTGACTTACTAATCTTTTTCGTTTCTTCTAATTCCTGCTGGGATGAAATCTTATATTTTAATGAAAGTTACAGATTGCTGCAAGAAGATTAAAATTAAAGCTAATACTGTTAGAAAATTTATGCAGCTACTTTAATATTTGGTTTAATTTATGATTATTCATTATATTCTATAGTACTTTAAATCGAAGCATTTTTTTTAATCTGATAATTAGGTAATCAAAATGGGAAACATGTAATAAGCGCGCTATTTTTATTAGTTACCTGTAGTATTTATAATGAGACTGTTGTTCCACAGTGAAATGCAATGACGATGTACTGAAATACACTTAATTTACAAAGACCAAATGTTACAGCTGCTTCCTGCCACCTTTACATTTTTTCATAATAAATGGACTGATTAATCAAATACTATTTTATAATGTTAAAAATATCTTCCTCTTTAATAACCTCCACAGGTCTTAATATTTACATTTTTTCAACAGAAAGGTGATTCTAAAAAACTACAAAAAGTAGAAATTACTCTTGCTGATTGCTTGGCCTGTAGCGGCTGCATTACCTCTGCTGAAAGTGTCCTTGTCACTCAGCAAAGTCAAGAAGAAGTACTAAGAATATTTCAAGAAAATAAAAATCATCAACAGGTACTGAATTAAAAAAATATATATATTATGAAATACAGATAAAAAAGGTATAAAACTTTCTATTATTATCCAATTCAGAATTCAGTTTCATTGATTAAACAATTTTGGGTTTCCAGCATCGGTATATACACTGTAAAAAAAGTTGGTGTAAATTTACATCCTGCGACGATGGAAATAGTTCGATCGGTGTGGCACATAGTAAATAAGCAGAATTCTGTAAAAATACATACTTTTGTTCTCAACCTGCGTCCGCCATAAAGAAATACATGCAGGACGTTTTATAATCGAAAAGATATTTAGAGGTTTGGTTCCCCAAAAACTTTTCGGTGATTCAAATTTCCCTTACTTTTCACTGATTTTCAGTTTTTCTTTAACCTACAGCCACCTTGCTACTATTCACAACTTTTCACAGATGTGAAAATATTCTGAAGCTATTTTCTGTATTTAAGGGAGAAAACGGGGTATAACCACTTGACAGTCTCAAAATTTAAAAATTCATTTTTATCGAGTGAAAACGTCATACTCGAGAGTCCCGAATGGTCAAAATTTACGTCCTGCACATAATTCTGCGGCGTTCGTCAGGGCGGACCTACACCCTCGCGATAGAAAAGCACACATAGTCAAAATTTACATATACTTTCGTAGACTTGAAGTCCCAAGTAAATTTATCATCTTACGTAATTTTACTATGTCCCACGCCGATCGAATAATTTCCATCATCGGACGTAGTAATTTTACAGTCGACTGCAAATGGAACAACCTTCGTTCTATTTTCACATTGTGACCTGAAGTTAAATCACACTAGATTGAAAATAAGTACTGTAGTATCGTAAATTAATTAGGTTATACATTGTAATTTGAAAATACACTGCACGTATAATTACTAGCTGATTATAAATATCATCAAAGCTTTTTTTACAGTGTAGCACTGCACAGCTTCCGCTGTCCGTCAGAAATGACATAGGTAATGGAAAGAGAAAAAAAATCGAGAGTCAACCTGTCCTTTTTTAAGGATAGTGATTAGTCGATCGACCCTTTTCTAATGAAAGAAGATGGAGGATGAAAAGAACCAATCGCTGTAGATACAAAAGGACAGGTCGACTCCTCTCATCCTTCTCTCATCCTTCTCTCTGACTGCTGACAGTAAGCGCCATCGGTCCAGTACTATATGCCGATTATTTCCAGTGAGGGGGTAATACTTTGACCTAAGTATAATCCATTGGCATTATGCACAATTGCACGTTCTACGAAATTAACCAGAAGTGGGTCTATTTTGTGTATAAAAAAAAATTGAACACGTACGCTGGTGAAACTTGTCAACTTGAAACATATTTTCCCCAAAAAGCAGCTTCTTGAAGTTCAAATTTAAAAAATACCACGGCTTATCGTTTTTTAAACTATAGGATTTATTTTGGGCCCAAAATGTCAGGCATTTATTTGGGGTTGCGCCTATATACGTAATTTTATACCGACATACGAAGCTGAATGTTCATTAACAAAAATGTAATAAGTTCACATGTCCCCATTGGCAGAACAATTGAAGAAGATACGTGAAGTGCCAGATCAAAACGTGATAGAAGATAGAAAAAGTATTTTGAAAGGCAAAAAATATACTGAAGGTTACTTCATGTGACTGATTTAAAAGTTAAAAGCATTCCATTTTATTTAACAATCTGAAATCTGTGGTATCGAATGTAGAATAGTTTCCTTATCAAAACCGGTACAGTGATCTAGTTGTTAGCCAGATCGCTTTTAAGGGGATTACAACGACTCGGGTTTTCGCCACATACATAATACGTCTACGAGGATGCAGTGTTTAATGTAATATTTGAACCACATATTCTTAACTCAATTTTGCCTGCGACAGCAAACCGATTTTTAAGAGAAATGTTCTTGTTGTTTTTTTTTGTAATTGAAAATTGAGCGTTCTTTTGTGTCTATAAAATACAATGCGCCAGCTAATACTGTATGCCGGGCTGCAGTCATCCGATCGAGTTTCAAGTCGAATACAATCTGCAAGTACTGCGCCTTCGTCCCTCATAGTAATATATGATATAATGTAATACAATAATAAAAATAAAATAAATAAACAAATGTGACGACCCCATCGCCCGAGAGCTCCGGCTCTTGGAAACAGCCTCGTTGCATTGGGCTAACTCCCCAATGCAATGAATTATGCGGTTACGTCACCAGTTCGCGCAGTGCCACCCATAATAGGCCTCTCTCGGATGGAGGCCGTGATTCAGTGGGGAGTGGCAATAGGACCGAACCGAGGCGACGACCAGGCAATGGCCCCGGACAAACGTGAGAAAATCGATTTAAATGGTCCTACCAACTCAGGAGGGACATCCTTACCTGTTGGCATAAAAGCTCACCAGCGCGAAGAGGATTCATCCAGAGGTTATATGACCGTTGGTTCAATATGCACCCGGAATATGCTCATAAAACGCATCAATATTTAAGATATCAGGTATCCTTTTTGCGCAAAAACGTATATAAAGCTCACTATCAGTAAGAAGAAGAGCAACATCCTCCAGCGAACACCACCCGTTCCAGCAAGACCACCTTTGCAGATAGCCGATAATGCCAACATGAGAAGTATAAGATCTATCCACCAAAAAATCTTTCTCAGGATGTAACGATACTTCAGTAAACCTGAGTAAGACTCGCGAGCGTATTGCACAGATTCAGTTTAAAATTGAAACGGCGAGTTGGCATGCATTAAATATTCAGTGCATGATTAGCTACATAACATCAAATTAAATATTCACTCCAAAAGTTAGAGCACTTGCTCGAAACTTAAGAAAAGGAAATCACACGCTGAGCAACTGTAAACTGTGGACCATCAAGCAGCACTGGACGCAAAAAATAAGATCTCTTTCTACAGCGAAACAGCGCCTTGAACGGCCAGTAAAGTGGATTCCGGAAAGTTCCACCTTTTCTACTCATCCTTTCAAGTCTTCTGGGAGCAAGTATATGGAGATACTTATCAGCTAAACGAATACGGTTCAGATATATCTCTCTTTCTTAACTTTTGCCAAAGGCATAGGTTAGAAGGTCCAGGAGAAAAGTGTCCACTAATTACTGCTGAAGACCTAAAGAAAGTTATCGCTAGAACTAAGAACTTTTCAGCGCCAGGGCCAGATAAAGTCAACAACTTTTGGTGGAAGAAGTACACTTCTACGCACCAACATCTAGCTCGTATATTTACTACTTTCTTAAACGGAGAACAACCCATCCCGCAGTGGTTCGTGGAAGGACGCACGGTATTGATCCCAAAGACCGGATATTTGTCAAGTCCATAGAACTACAGGCCCATAGCTTTCTTAACCACCAGCTACAAGTTATTCACTGGTATCCTCGAAGAGAGGATATTAACATCTATCGAGCCGGTATGGAGTGCAATAGTTGAACAATCTGGATGCAAGAGAGGGCTGGCAGGTTGCAGGGAGAGCCCGTTAATAGACAGGTGTATTACCCAGGACTCGTTCAGGTATCGACGCAATCTGTCCATGGCTTGGAGTGACTAACGTTGGGCATTCGATAACACGAACCATGAGTTATTTATGAAGCCCTTCGAGTGCCTGGAGGTGCATCCAAAAATAGTGAGATGCATAAAAGAGCTTATGCTCTTGTTGCGGAAAAGATTTGTCATAATATCTGACAAAAGACAAGTGCCTACCAGCTATGTCACATATAAGAGGGGAGTCTTCCAAGGAGACTCTCGAAGTCCGATACTTTTCCGCATCTCCCTCTTGCCTCTTCTATTGTGCTCCGAGGCAAAACCTCTGGATACCTATGTGGTCCGCCGAACAGAAGAGAATATAAGGTCAACCACCTTTTATAGATGAATGACTTTAAACTCTTTGCTTCCTCGAAAGAGGACCTTAACATCCTTGTGGAGAGGGTAAATAGGTACTCTAAAGCGATTGGCATGAGCTTCGGACTGGAAAAGTGTGCCAGCGTCCACCTACACCAAGGAAGACTAGAAACTACATCATCGCGTGACGATCAGGATGTTCAACTCATAGGCGGTAATACCTTTCAACATCTTGGTAATGGAGAAACATATACATATCTTGGAATACCGCAAGCAGAGGCTGGCTAAGCTTGGAGTGTCTTCATCGAAGAACGGTTCTGGCTACAGCCTGCTCAGTTCTAAATAGCACAGATTATCTTATGCGTCTCGTACATCAACATGAAGTCGTCAATGCTGCGGCGTTTTCTATACCGTGCCGCAGAAGAGCTTGGCCTCCCATCTGATTTCAGCGACACTACTCATGGCCTAGCATCACTAACACCTTTGGTGCTCAAAAGTCGTGTACAGGAAGCAGAACATACGTGTCTACTAAGAGAAGATGCTGACAAGCCCCTTCATGGTAAATTCTACGGCATCATACGTACAGAAGACCTCTCGATGGGTCTGTCCTACATGTTTCTCAAGTCTGCTGGATTGAGATCGGAGACTGGGGGATTTCTTTTTGCTTGTCAAGACGGCGTTTTAAACACCTTAGTTTACCGTGGGCGTATAATGAATGTACCTGTAGGCGATACCTACTGCCGAGCGTGCAAGCAAGAGCCAGAAACACTTGGACATATTCTCAGTGGATGCTCAAAGTATGTACGCTACGGGTACAGTAGGCACTTTTATGGTGCTGATCTATTGCCCGTCTTGGCATACGCTCAGGGGGACTCGAGTCCGTTGTGGAGAATGTCAGTGTAAGATCTACTGGAATTTCTCATTATCCACCACTCAACGTATCATTGCTACGAGGCCTGATATTGTCCTCCAAGATCTGAAGACCAAGATCATTTACGTGATTGAATTCTCGGCACCAGCCGATGGTAATACCACGGCAAAGGAGAAAGAAAAACGGGCGAAATATCAAGAAATTCTTTTCTACAAAGATTTGTAGCTCTAAAAAAGTATGCAGAGGTGAAACCTTCATCACTAATAACTGTCCCTTCTGCCGCGTAAGGTCATCCGCGGCTAGAGACCTGACTCCAAGGAACAGTGTTGCACGATGTTATCTCGCGTAAATTTCCCGCTCTTGCTTACCATCTAGGACAGAAGGAGCAGAAGTGGATGACGTACGCGTTCCAGTTGCGTCGGGATTGGTTTTTCAAGTTGTTGACGATAAGAAAAAATAACTTCCTTACCGACCAAAAGGAGGATATTATATATATTTTCGATAAATTATCATTATATGTTATTATTTATTTTTCTTATTGTATTATATTATATTAATATTATTAAATGGTGTATTACTATAAGCGACGAAGACGCAGTACTTGCAGATTTTATTCGACTAGAAACTAGATCGGGTGACTGCAGCCCGGCATACAGTGTTAGCTGGCGCGTTGCATTTTACAGAGCTCAGTTTTCAATTACAAAAAAGAAAACAACAAGCACATTTTTTGAAAAGATCGCTTTGCTCCGCT
>CAKNWW010308168.1:8554-21525 GCA_932074435.1 Andricus kollari | reverse complement strand
ATTACTGCTGCTGAGACTTAAAACTCTGACACCAGCTCTACTTTAGGCTTCGCAGCACAGCGAGCCGGCCGGCCCAAGGGACTATTTGTAATGACAAATTAACAAATACTGGTTAGATGGGTGACCTAGAACGATTAGGAAGTCGACCACGCTGAATAATATTCAGCTCAGAGTCCGTGTGCAGCTGTCCTTCACCGAATCCCCAGTCAATATTTATGTCTGGATTTTTGTCAGGTTCTTCCTTCGAGTATGAATAGTGGCCAAGCGTCCATCTTGTGAAGCGAGTTTGTATACGTTTGGTGATGTAGCTTCTACCACAACAAACGAGTCCGCGAACCAGATCCCCCTTCTTAAAGTGTTCGTTCCTACGGCGAAGATTGTAGTATTCGGCTAGTTGATGGACGCGACGAACCGACATTTCTGTTAGAGGCATCTTAACCTCCCCTCCGCTAGACCGCGATAGATTTTTGCGGACATGGTCCTCTTCCCATATTTATGAGTGCGGGCGTCACCTACTGGTGCTGTGTAGTGAGGTATTAATTATTATGCTCCTAACCTATAAAAGGCCAACCGCTGGTGCCAACTCAATATATTTTAAAAACACATCTTAGATGACTATCGTAGACGGACCCATCACGTCGATCATTGCGATAGTCTAGCGTTTCTCGCGGGGTGGCTAGTTTCTACGCATACTGATCTTTCATCAGTTTTTCGAGTACCGGATTACTTTTGTATTTATACAGCTTACCATTCACTACTTTCCAACCTTAGTATTTGTGTGAAGTACTAATGACGGCCTCCCTACGTCTGACGCACCATTCGTCCTGAATCGCTTCCATAACCGCTTTGGGGTCAGGCGTCTCCATTTTAAGACATTCGCGATAATGCATCTACCACGTGATGGATTGCTCTCTTTCTGTTAACGATTTCGAATTCGTACACCAGTAGGTCCAGTGCCCACCGGGATAACCTTCCGGTGGGATACCTTAGATTATAGAGTCACCTGAGGCTACTGTATCTGTTTATCGCAGTAAACCGGTAGCCCTCCAGGTATTACTTATGGCCTTTACGACGGCCAAACATTCCTGTTCCGTTGTTGAGTAATTTACTTCGTTGCTCTGAACTTAAATGACGAATACATCCATTTCGAACCCGCTTGCATCCGTTTGGACACAAAGTGGTATATTTAAGTCTGGATACTCCAACACCGGTGATCTCGTCAAGGCTACCTTCAAAGCATGCCAGATGAGTTTAGGACGCGGGTAGTCCAAGATCGGACTGACTTGAACGTCGTCTATAAGTAAATTTTCGTGGATTGCCTTAAATCCTTAGAACTATTCTCGCTAAGCGGGATTTGGTTGTACACTTGATTGAGGTCGATCGTGGATATTTATCGAGCCGTGCTCAATCTTTCTAATGTCTCAGTATTAAATTGGTGTCGGGTATGCAACTTTATTTGATACTTCGTTCACTTTACGGAAGTCGATGCCTAACCGATACCCTCCGTCCGCTTTACGAGCGATAACGACTGGACCACTCTATTCTCTATTACATGGCTCAATAATATCCTGCACTATTAGGTCAATAGCTATCTCCGCTAAGGCATTGACCTTTGGTGACACTCGGTGGTTTCTCTGTCGTATTGACTCGTGACCGCGCATATCAATCACGTGCTTCACGTATTTTACCGCAGGCAATTCGGTTAATGAGGAATTGCTCATTTTAATAATTGATCTAGCAAGAGCTTCTTCGTGTCAAAAGTAAGGCGATGCCCTCACAGGTTTCTGGATCTGCCTCACTTCCTCGAACGAACGCAAATTTTATAATTGGCCCGCCAGGCCACTATAACTGCTGGTCCCTCAAGTGCATCCCTCTCTCAAACTTTCCGGTAAAGTTCATACTTATCACGCAAGTATCGTCTAGACCAGGTATAATTGAGGCACCGGATGCAAAAAGGAGATATAGAAGTTGGACTTGTGATTCTCTGTTAAACAGTATACGCGCTTTATCTAGTAAGGAAGTGCACATGTGCGCAGAGTGACGAAGAGAAAGTGGTGCGAGCTAACTTACGTACGAGCAGACCGCCATACTGTACATAAGAAACTTTCCTAATTAAATAATCGAGTGTCCTACAAATTGCGTTGTTATTTATTTACTCTGTTACCTGTCTTGTCTTGTGAAAACGAGGAACGACATCCGCAATGTGGGCCAGGAAAGGCTCCGGGGAGCACGAGGCCGGTGCCGCAGCCGGGGAAAGCAGTGCAGCGAGCACGATCGAAGGTAAGAATTGACCAAATAATTAAGTGAAAAAGTGCATAGTTCAAACGTGAAAATTCCAGTCAAAAACAATAATGTCGCGGTACATGTAAATGCCTTACTTTGTCTTTCAGACTCGCTTCTAGAAAATTCCCCTGCGCGCTATAGTAAGCGTCGTTCGCGCGGGCAAGACGAGTTCAATCCAGAATAGCATGCGCGAAAATAAGAAGTATAATTCATCGCAGCGCAGACAGAGACACGAACATCGAAGAAGGGAAGTAGAAGAAGGCACGTATAATACGTGATAAAGACGGACGTAGTATACCAGCGAGTGGCGCATTAAATGCGCATGCGAGTGTACATTGAAAGCAGAAAATAGAAAGAGAGAAAGCGAGTGAAAACATTTTTTTTTAAATACCGTGCACGGGAATTCGAGTAAAAATCATGCATGTAAATTCGATAGTGCCGGGTTAAGAGTGTTGATTTTTTCATTTTAAGCACCTCTTTTAAGAAGTGTTACGTATAAAACCTGTTCCGCGAAAAGCATGACAAGTTTAACCTTATGCTTATATTGGATGAGGGAAACATTCAGTTTCACGTACGAGAGTGCATGCGAACGCATAACACCATATAGTGTATGCACATAGAGCACTCGAAGCGCGCGCGTAGCCTCGAGTACTCAGATCGGTATGGCGTCCTGGTTTGCTGAAATAGTCGGCGGCTTGCGTGCAAGTGAGGGTCGCTACGTAGGTCGATCGGATGAGTATCCTGCTGCGTACACAGTGCACTATAAACTAAACCACACAAGTGTACTATGAACTCAAATTGGCCATTTGAGTAAAATAGCGTACACAACAAAGCGAGTTAATTTAAGAGAAAATTAACATAATTAATCGAATCTTTTTTTTAAGCGTAAAAATAAAATTGAACGGGATTATTGTTGTTGTTGTTGAGTCGTGGGACAAGTCGACGACTTCGCTAATTAACATGAACTTTTTCACAGAGAAACTTCGACAAATCAAGGTGATTCTTCAGAGGGAATTCCAGTTGGCGGAGACGCTTCCCAACGAGGGAATCTATCTCTCCAAGAACACTCAAGATCAGCTGTGTCTGGTGATTACGTCTGGCGATGCGTACATACTCACTTCGAAACTCCTAACTAATCAGCAGCTGGGCTGGTTAGAATGCTTAGTCGACGGCGAAAAAGACGCAAAGATGTGGCTTCGCAAAAAGAAGTGTCCACGAGATGACCACTGACCAAAAGTTGAACTCGATCCTCAACTTGGTCCAAACGTGTGCGAACCTCAGTCAAAAGATGGTCGATCTACAATCATCGGCAAACGATATCGCTTCGAACACCTCAACATCGGTGAAAAAGATCGTATTCAAAGTCGATGATTTGGCGATGGCGCTAAACAAAATCTCCATTGCGAAGCCAATAGTCTAGAATGATGAGAGCATCCTAGCAAAGCGACCACTAGATTTTTTGCAAAAGTCAACCAATTTGAGGAAAACCGAAATGACGGGACGCGCTCTATTATAGAAGGAGAAGGCAGATGTCGCATTGGCAAATTCCACAGAGATCCTCGAACGCGAAAACTCCTGGGATGAAACGGAGCAACCTCCATGCAGACTCGGGGACGTGAACATAGACCGCACTCCCACACTATCGACTAACAATGCGCAAATACTTGAAGAGGGTGAGATTCCGGAGAAGATGGTCATCGATGGTCCAACTGCACCATCTGAACATCTATCAGCTAAGTCATATTCACTTGCTCAGGTAAACGACTTTAATATTATTAAAGAAATTTCGGAAATAGTTTCAAATAAAATTAAAAACGCGATTGAATTATCGAAAATTCACGAAAAATAAAAAGAAGTTGTAAATTCCACTGCTCAAATCGCAGAAACACCCAAAGATCAGAATGCATCGAGCATCATAAACAATTTTACTTCCTCCCAATTAATTGATAACTCGAGAGAATTTGACAACACAAATAGGACAGACAAATTGATAAAAGACATGAAATTCGACACCTTTTAAATGTATTTAATGTCGGAAGTTAGAGTCAAGAAACTCAAATACGTGCTAACCGGAGAAAATGTAGAATCGATCCCTATCGAAAAAGTAAATTCAGATAAGAATAAAGTAAACGACATAATTATTAGTCACGTACATTATGACTACACGAATGAAATTAGCTTGATTAAAGAACCGAAAGATTTAATTGACAATATAAAGAAAATGAAAAGAGATGAAAGATGCGTGTCTGTTCATGCTGCGTACAAAGAGATAGTAAATATTACCGTTAATCGAAAGAAAGAAACAGGTAAAGATTTCTGTAAGCGATACGAAAGATTTATTAAAGAATATGAATTGCATCCCGAATTGCAAAAGATCTCCAAAAACGAGAAGAGATCAATTTTCTACAACGCGGTAGAAAAAGAAGTCCGAGCTGTAGTGACAGCAGACGTTTTATGCCTGAGTACAACAGACAAATCACTCGATTGTAATAAACTAAAGTCTATTGTTTCACGAATTGCAACGAACAAAAATAATCCTGAAGCAATGGTCACCCAGAGAACACAACGAGGAGAAATTTGTCGTAGCTGCGGGATGAGAGGACACGCAAAGAACGACTGTCTCAGCGAAGGCAAGATTTATTGCTACGAGTGCAAGAAACTCGGCAATCACATCGCCAAGGAGTGTCGTGCCAGATCAAACGACTCAACGAAGAGGAAGTCAATCGGCTTCTCAGGAGAAGGACCACAGAAGAAGATTCCGCGGTTCACAAATCCGAGACGAGCTCGGCCATGGGACAGGTCAAAAAGCCCCAGACGCACATCTACACCACCAACACCCAAAAGAGGTATCTGCGATAGTCAAGGTAACAAATCAAATTTAAAACATTGTAATTTCACGAATTTAGACACAGAAATCTACTACGAACATCTATTTGAAAAATTTATTATAGATTTATCCGCGACCGACCATCTAACTTATACCAAATTGATTTTTCATAGCATAGACAAGAATCGAAAAGAAAGAATTAAATGCGCTAAAGCAAACGCGGACTTAATAACTAATGGCGAAGGTTCTATCAAATTTAGATTAGACAATGAAAAACAAGGTAGATTAAAAAACGTTATCTACGTGAAAGAGCTATAAAAAAAACATGTGGTCTTTGTGAAAAATCGTTGAAAAAGGACTAAAAATCTATTTGGATAATGAAAAATTGGATATATACGGTCCTAAAAATAGGGAAGTAATTCTAAGCGGTTTGTATCGCGAACCGTTTTGGGAAATAATTTTAAAGATAGAAGACAGTGAAGGCAATAAAAACGAAAGCAAAATCTTAGCAAATTTACCGAACGAAAAAGAAAGCGAAAAAGTTAAAGAAACTCCGAGCGAAATTAGAGCAACAAAAGATACGATTGAAAACGAGAGAGAAAAGGAATTTGACGAATTAAATGTCGCAGAAAAAGCTGAAAAATTAGATCAAGCTTATCTGTGGCATCTGAGATTAGGTCATATCTCGTCAAAGTACATGAAAAAATTAATTTTTGTTTTTGAAATTAAGAATTTTAATGCGAAAAACATCGAAGAGAAAATCAAAGATTGCGAAACTTGTTTAAAGGGACATTTGAACAGATTTCCCTTAAATCAAACGCGATAAGTCCGTGCACTTTTCCCAACAACTATAAATCCATTGTTTCGTTTACTGAAAAATTTTCGAGATACACGCTAACGTACCCCATTAAACACAAAAGCGATACACCCGAATGCTTAGACGCGTTTATCACGTCCGTAAGAAATCTAGTTGGCAAAGATGAAAAAGTTTGCTATCTAGAGTGAGATAAAGGTCAAAGACGCGAACGCGAGGGAGAATGTACAACTGGAAGCGCAATCGACGTTACAAGATTCAGACAAGCGATCGGTTCTTTACTTTATCTTGCAAACTGCACTCAACCGGACATCTCGTATGCTGTTAACGTTTTAAGTAGACATCAACTCAATCCAACTGAAGTTGAATGGTTAATGTTTGAGAGAGTGTTTAGATACCTATCAGGTACTAAACACTTGAAATTACTTATCGAGGTGAAACAGACATCATTGAAGGATATTCTGATGCCAGTTTGGCAGATTGCAAAGGCAGTCTGACCACAAGCGGATTTGTAGTACGATTCGGAGACTCTGTTTCTTGGCACACTCGTAAACAGAGGTACGTAGCTCTGTCAACTTGTCAAGCTGAGTACTGTGCAATGAGCGATTTGTGCAGGGACTTAGTTGCGATATATATGACGATGAAAAACGTTGTAAAACACGATTTACTTCCGACGATAGTACATTGCGATAATCGAGCAGCGATTCAGAACACACAAATCGAGGGTAGTAAGCGACTTAAACATGTTACCGATAAACAAGAACATTATGTAAAAGAGTGTGCAGCAAGAGGCTTGGTGAAAGTCAACTGGATTAAATATATCGATCAAAAGGCTGACATATTCATCAAACCCCTTTCTTTCAACACTCATAAATACTTGGTCAATTTTATTTTTAACAACGTTTTGTTTGTTCAAGGAAACCAAACCTACTGAGGGTCAACGGCGGTTGATGGTCAGTTTATACAGATCAACAACACTTCATTTTTAATCAGATGAAAGCACGGGAGGGGGTGTTGGACTTGAGATTCTCTGTTAAACAGTATACGTGCTTTATCTATTAAGAAAGTGTGCATGTGCGCAGGGCGACGAAGAGAAAGTGGTGCGAGCTAACTTGCGTATGTGCTGTGTTTCTCACTCTCAAGCAGACCGTCATACTGTACATAAGAAACTTTCGTAATTAAATAATCGAGTGTTCTACAAATTGCGTTGTTATCAATTCTCTCTGCTACCTGTCTTGTCTTCTGGTCCAACAATAGAATTATTTTGCTGGAGTGGGGAGGCCCCCGAGCTCTTGAGAATAAAGTTAAGAATTTTTACTTTTAAAATACAGATCCACTTTTTTAGTTTTTGAATTATTTAGAAAAAACTTTTTTTATCGGATTAAAATATTTCGCCTTTTTTCACATTAACTCGCCACGAAGTCATGACTTTTTTAAAATTTTTTAGTAAAATTCATAAGAAGTATGCATTGACATCTTCTGCGACCAATGACGTTAGAAAAAGTTGAAAATGTTTATTTGAAAAAAGTTAATAATTTTTTGCCGAGGCGTTGCAAAATTCGTGCACAAACAACTTTGATCGTTTCGGGAGTCGAGCGAATTTTGAGCAAGCAAAAACTGTCAGTGAGAAAGTTGGTCAGGAAGGTACAAAGAAGTTTTCTGGAAATTGTTAGCTCAATTGAAATAGTAGTTAACAAGCGGTTGATGTTTTAATTTTCCGGAGCGATCGATTATCTCCCGCGTAGGCTTCGGTCCGGTCGGTAAGACGTTAGTACACAATGTTAGGTGGAACTCCGTCGCAGAGGCCGGTCAGATACAGATAATTGTTATTAAAAATACGAAAAATCAGGAAAAATCGGTAGTGATAATTCAGAATCATTAGTGTTAAAAAATTATGGAATTTTTGACAGCTTTTATAATACGAATTTGGGTATAACTTAAAAAAAAGAAAATTTCATGCAATATTTCAACGATTATTTTTGGTTTAAAAAAATCGGAAAGAGTATGCAGGTATGTTTACAAATAGAGCTGAGTCAGGGGACACGCGGGATACAAGAAAGGAAACGTGTACAGATTCTTTATTTTTAAGAATTTCATGAAGCTTATGTCTCTAGAAGTGGCAACTTTGAAATATTTTAATCAGAAAGAAGACAAAAAAATTATGATAAACCATGATTTTACATGTTTTCTTGCATTTTAATTAAAAAATATCTTACGTATTCTAAGACAAAGTTCACTTAACCCTTCGCCGTCCTCCCTATTTTTACAACCTCCGTCGTCCCATCAAAGATAGATGGGATTGCTGAGACGTGCGAGGTGTGAGCCTTCACGCTCCGCTTGCTCAGTAGTGCCGAGCTGGTTAATGGTGAGGGGAAGTAGCCTGGTTGAAGTAATGGGGTCCGCTCCACCTGCAATGTGGAACGAGCGAAGCACCCCGGTGTTCGGCGAACTCCGAACTTGCACGGATGATTCAGCTAGGAAGGTAAAGCGGGCCAAATCTCAAGCCCTGGGCCACCTGAACATTATTAGGTATTGACGTTGTTATCGAGGTTCCAGTGCCTGTCACCGAGCTCGACAAAGCAATCTCATTGACAATTTGTGGTACGCCGATAATACCCCCCATACAGTCGTCGCTCACCGATATCCGAGGTAACTCGTTCACGATCTCGGTAGGGTTAGCCCCCACCTGAGCTTTGGCCGACTCATCCTTTGAGTCATTCAGCACTGTCCAAGCCACCACTAACTCGCCTGCTGTTCCACAGTGTGACCTCAGAGCTCATTCGAGAATGACCGCTAACGGTCCTTCCGGGTTATGACCCCCTTCGGTCAAGAAGGCTCGGAGTTGATCCTCCATGTAATCCATGACCTCGGACGTAATGTCACCAGACCCGCTATCTGAGATATTAACGCGAAGGTATTCCTATTTCACAGTTATGCAAGATAAATTGCACGTACACAATCAAGAACAGTTATTTATTTATTTCTGTTTTAAATGGACGTTAACTCACCGATTATCGTTTTGACCAATCAATATATTCTTTGAGATCGTTCAGCCGAAGCGGGTGAACCGAAGATAGAAGTGAATTGCCGGTCAATCAACCTCCCTGTTTTTCAAGCCTTGGCTGAAGCCACAATCCAAGCGTTTAATTCTTTTGATTCAGGGACTTCACTAGTTACTTTTTCTAATTATACCTTTGTTGTTCAAATTTAAATCGTGGTTGCATCATTGCAACGTTGAAAAGTCACATCCGAATATTAACGAGTTAATGTAACCTTTGTTATTTAATTTTAATTGGTTGTTACATGAATATCACGTTGAAAAGTCATATTCGAATTATTATCAGATGAACGTAACCTTTGTTATTTAATTTTAATTAATTTTTACTTCAATGTAACATTAAAAAGTAACACTCTAATTACAATTGGAGAAATGTAACCTTTATTTTTTTACTTTTAATTAATTTTTACATCAATGCAACATTGAAAAGTCACATTTGAATTACTTTCGGACTACCCATACACCAGGTGTACAAAATACATCTTCTTTGGAGAAATTTGATTTTACGCGTACTTTATGTTCATGTAGTCGGTTCTTCAAGGGCATGGAATCCAACCCTCGCACTAGGTGTATAAAGTACATTTTCTTCGGGGAAGTTTTATTTTACGAGTACTTCAGGTTTCCAGTAGTCGGTTCCTCGAGGACGCGACATCCAGTCCATGAACTAGGTGTATGCAATACATCTCCGAGAAAGTGTGGTTTTGTGAGTACTTTAGGTTGCCTGTAGTCGGTTCCTCAAGGAAATGACATCCAAACCTTACACCAGGTGTATAAAGTACATCTTCTCGGAGGTTTGATTTTACAACTACTTTAGCATTTGTATAGTTAGTTTATCAAGGATACGCCATCGATTCCGTGCATTAGCCGTATAAAATAATCCTCTTCATGGAAGTTTGGTTTTACGAGTACCTTGAGGTTCCTGCAGTCATTTCCTTGAGGATTTTAAATTCAACCCTTGCACCAGATATGTACAATACATCTTCTCCGGGGAATTTTGGTTTTACGAGTACTTTTGTGTTCCTGTAGTCGATTCCTCAAGATCACGACATCTAATTCTTGCACCGGGTGTATCAAATACAACTTCTACGGAGAACTTTGGTTTCACGAGTACCGTAGGTTTCCTGTAGTCAGTTCCTCAATGACACGACATCCAACCCTTGCACCATGTGTATAATGTACATACTAGTACAAACCAACTTAAGGGTGCATTAAGTGTCGTCGACGAGTACACAAGAGAGATTGGTATGTACTTAGGATTGGACAAGTGTGCCAAGATTCATCTGAAGCGAGAACAAATTACCCGCCTTCTCGGGGATCCTGAGCTCGTGGATGTGCTTGTTATCAGATACCTTGAAACTGGAGAGACCTATACATATCCAGGCATTCCTGAGAGCCGCATTCCGGACATAAAATCAGTGATAGAGTCTCTCCAAAGCAGATTAAAGCGTCTCCTTCGAGAGATTTGGAATTCAGATCTATCGGCGTTGAACAAGGTATCTGTGACTATGAAGCTTGCCGCCCCGACCCTACTCTACTCCAATGTCTTCATAACAGAATTGTTTTTGGTGTAGCTTACATCGTTGCAAACGGAAGAGATCCTCTTCTAAAGATAGTCAGGAAACAAGAGCGATTGGCAAAGAAGCGTTCCTTTACAAAACCGCAGAGCAGGCGGCCGAGAACCTTAGCCCGAATTTTAACATCAGAACTAAGGAAAGTGCATTACTCAATCTATTTGCCTCACTTCTAAAAGCTCAAGAAGAAGATCAGCCCTTGCCGAAGGAGCAAACTCTTGATCTCCATAGGTCATCAGTACTTAATTGAGGCACAGAGGGTTTCATTTTCGCGTGCCAAAATAGTGTCATTTTCACCTTAGTATACCGTGACCGCATTTTGTATCAAGAGGTTCCCAGCGATAGGTGTAGAGCATGTTATGCACACGCTAAGTACCAAGAACACATACTATCCAGGTGTCCCACTCACACGGCAACTAAGTATCTCTACAGACATAATGCAGCCCTAAGAGTGCTTTACTATAATCTTTTTCACTCTTGCGGCCTGACATCGTTCTCCAGAACTTCGATAAACGAATTATATTCGTGATCGAATTTTCCGCTCCGGCAGACTAAAACATCACTGCCCTGGAGAAGGAAAAGGAGAGGTAACAAGATCTTCAAAAATAGGTGCAGCGACTATACCCAAAATATTCAGTTGAAATAATTTTCCTTGTGATCGGCGCTCTCGGAGGTGCGAAACTATCACTGTTTCGTAACCTCAAAGCTAAACCCGCGTGCCAAAAAGATACTAAGGCACATGCGAGGTGGACGCAGTCCTCAAAACACACGAGGGTTTCACGGCCTTTCGCGACATGTAAGAATGTAAGAACATGTTCTGATTTCGTCATGCCCTGTGGCCACCCATTTGATGTTCGTTTTCAGGCTAATAACCAGTGAAAGCTTGGCACCTCCAAAAGCACTATAACCAAAAAGGCTATAACGTTCTTATCGGCTGGTGTCGAAAACTCGATAACGAACATGGTTCGTTTCTCGAATTCAATCAGAACTATGTCAGGCCTCGAGTGCGCGACACAAACAATTGTCGAGAATATGAAATTCCAGTATATTCGGCACTTCACATTTTCGACTATTGACTCTATTTCTCTAGAAGCGTTTAGGAGAGCAGTATCAGAATTAATGCCGTGAGAGCGACCGAGATGGCAATAAAGCACTCTTAGTACCGCATTGTGTATTTGGGTGTACGTCCTTCCCGTATGAGTTGGACAGTATACTAAAGTGGAAATGACATCGCCTTGACACGCGAAAATGAAACCCTCTGTGCCTGAATTAAGTACTGATGACCTAAGGAGACAAAAGTTTGCTCCTTCGGCAAGGGCTGATCGTCTATATGTCTGTGAAAGTTTCCGTGCATTTTCTTGTCAACGAACTGTTGGCGGAACTTTTCAAACTTTGCTTTCTTTACTTGGGCTTTTACAAGTGCGGCATCTATATAGAAAAATGCACTTTCCTCACTCCTTTGCCAATCAACAATTCGGTTATGAAAATATTGGAGATTTGAAAGTCCGCTCCCGCCTTGACGGTGTGGGATGTATAATCGCGGAACGGACGAATTGATATGCAAGCTCATCTGCATATGCATGATCTTACGTGTGGAGACAGCAAGGCCGTAAGCTCGTAAAAAAAAAAAATATATATATATGTATTATATATTACAAAAAGATGTCGCCAGCGCTGTTTCCAGATGCTTGCCAGGGCCTCCCGTGTGCGCTCCCAATTCCTCCCGTGTCAGCTTCCAGGGCCTGCCGTGTGAGCTCCCAGGCCCTTCCATGTGGATTCCTTATATAATGAATCCTTTTTATTTTCCACTCCTATGTATTTTTGTGTATTGGTCTTTAACCAATTACAATGAAATTTAGATCATTCATTATATATATTTAAATTTATAAAAATTTTGATTCTAATATTTTAATTAATTTTAAAATAAAAATGTAATACATATTTAATGAAATAATTTCAATGAAATTGTTTCCAAGATGCACTATGTGGAAGTAACCAATGCTGCATCTCAAACTGTAAACAAACTGAATTAATTGGTTCACACATGTACCTAAAAATTATTTTCAACTGAAATGTTAATAATGGCAGCAAATAACTTGTCCTCCTAAAAGTAAAAGATTTAAATTCATTGATTCTTTTTTAATGAAAATAATATGACTTGAATTTCGAACTTTTATACCAATGCTGAAATCGTCTAAAACAAATAAAAATATATTAAATATTACAGATATTAAACAAAACAAGATACAAGAACTTTTCAAGATTAATTTTTAAACTATTTTCCATTATCATATTGACTTCCAAGAACTTCAATTTTTTCTCCCTGACTTTAAATTTGGTGTCACATTTAAAATGATAATAATTAATTTGTACTCTTCATTTGTCATACGGCCTAAATATTGATTTGGGTTTGTTTGC
>CAKNWW010308158.1:12682-24478 GCA_932074435.1 Andricus kollari | reverse complement strand
TTTAGTTATTAATCATAAGAAACATAGTCATTATTTTATTTTCGACACGAAAATAAAAATCTACTTACAACCATGGTAAAAAGTTCCGCTTCAACGAACTTGCTGGAAATCAGTGGTAAAAATGAAATAATTAATGGCCAACTACTCTTCAATTCTTTGCTGGCTTTATCAGCAGCATCAAAATGATTTTTCATTTTTGAAACCACTGTCGGAATATATTTTTTTCGATATATTCTTGAAATAAGAAATTAATTTTGGAATCTTCAATTCCAAATTCGTATTCCACACTTCTTGAGTTGTCTTCCCAAGAAGAAGATCTGCATGAGCAAGAAAATGTTTCTCTTCTGTCAGCTGAGGCCAGTGGTTTTCTAAAACTTCTTTTAAAGTTAAGCCCTTAGCTTCCCTCCTGTTAATGCTCATTCTTTGGGAAGCATAGGTATCGTTCAAGATCTGCTCAATACATGTATCAGTGATTTCGTTCTCCTTAAATAAATTGAGAAATAGATTTTGTTTGCTTTCCTGACTCTCGACGGTTTCACTGTCAGGTATTGCAGGGTCGTAGGCTACACATCCGCAAGTGTCCTGATCCTTTGCGTATCTTTTCGTAATTGTTTTTCTATTCTGATTCAGATCTTCGGAACTAGCATCATTATTTCTTTTCCTTTTTTGGCCTTGTTTCAAATATCTAAACATTGATATAAATATAAATTTATCATAATTTTTATTATATCAAGTGAAAAATGATAAATTATAAAGTAAATACATACCTCAGTCGTTCATAAATACGAGCTCTTAATGCGTTTACTCCATTAGAGTAAAGTTGAACTTCGTCTCCGTTCCACGTTCTATGTCCACTACATTTTTTATAAGCTGAAGGTTTTCTACGTGAATTAGTAGCGAAATTTTGGAATCTGGCAGGAATGATTTTTTCCCACATCAGCGGAGCTACAAATTGCTACAATTGCTAGCAATTGCGGTCATTTTCGGTGCACAAGTATTGCTTGAAGTAGGAGTAGAAAGTAGACTCTCACAGGCTGGATTTTCTGTAATAAATAGTTCCATATATTAGCAGATCATAACATATTTCGATTATATTCAAGTGACGCAATAATAATAAATATACAAATTTATATTCATTTTACCTGCTCCAGTAAGAATTCGAGGTGATATGTGATAGCAAAATGACGCTGGTTGTTGTTTTTCCCATTCATCATTTTGGGGAAGTATCATAAATTTTACTGGGTACTTTTTTGCCATGAGAACCATAGCTTCAAATTCTTCAACTTCTGCTCCATCTTCTTCAAGAACAATCTGTGGATAAAATATGTTAATAATAATAATATCTTTTAAATTATTGAGAATATAACATATGTAATAATTTTAGGTGGAACATTTTATAGTAACGAGCCAAACTTTCTTCTTCACCAAAGAATAAAAAAAAAACTTTAATTTGAGCATTTCTATCATTATATTTTTACTATAAAAATTGAAAAATATTTTTACCTTATAGGCACAATCCAAAGAAAGTTTAAGACGGGTACGAGCATTAGAGATCAGTTCATCCATGCTGGTACAAGAAACCACAATTACTTTTTCGCTAATGGGTCCAGTAACTTTAAAGATCTCCATATTTTATCTGCATACAAAATGGACAAAGATGAATAAATTATAATTATTTATTATAATTATTCAAAAAATGAATGTCAAGTATTCATAGACTCACAATATATAAGTATTTGTCTTCATTTAGGCTTTAAAATACAGCCATAAGCATACATTTTCAAAAATAACGTTCTTTTTTTAACTTTATTTAGTTTAAATATAAAATCATGATCTAAATAGTTTTGAAAATTCTCCTTATTTTTAAACATTCTTGTTGATGTAAAAGGCAAATATATAATTTTAGCATAAAGGACTAGCTACGAGTCCATGTTTAATTTTAACATAGGATACGGTATTCTGTACATCATCACATAATATAAGTGCAATTCTACCCATTTCAACATTATATTGATAAGCTTCTTGTCGTAAAGCAATGACATCTCCTTTCTTATAATTTTTTCCTTTATTTATGGCACTGGAACATTCCGTGAGTTTTGCACCTAAATTATTATTATTAATGGCTCTTTGTAAGTGTGTGGAGTAACGATGACTATAAAATTCTGTCTCCTCATTCAAATATAATTCACACTTCAATCCTGCACCTGAACGTAACAAGCTTTGAAAAAGTTCATGCTTCACGGATAAGGATAAGGTTACGTTTTTAAAACTTTTGATGTTTCGCATAACCCTCTTGAAAAAAGTATGCTTACTTTCAAAGCGTAGGGTGAAAAGTTGTTTTAGGGGAACTAATTGAAGTATTATTTCAGGATAGTGGGTTAAGTAGTGGTGTTTAGGACGTAATTTGATAGAAGGAAATAAATTCTTCCGCATTCCAAGGTACTCATTAATGATATCTTCCAGGTAGGGTATATAAGACTTGTGAATTTGCGGTGCAATCAGAATTTCAACTATTTGCGTGAGTTTGAGCAAACATTGCCAAACTTCGTCCTTATTATCTACTTTATAACCTACAAAAAGGGGTAAAAGACGAAGCAAATTTAAAACTTGCCACGCATCACCCACAAGTCTTCCACCGTTCTCTGGGACACAAGCTGGCTTATCCCTTTGGTCGGTAGTACAATATTTGAAATTTTCTATTTTTGAATTAAGTAGATCATAAGTAATCCAACCTTTCAAAATCAAATGTTTTATCATGGAAGGTAAATCGTACATTACAACTCCCTCCTATTATATCGTGCGCAAGACACGGTGGCAATCCAGGATTGCAAACATGAAATCCTATCAATGTGTTAAACACGGAGTCAACTTTAACGCCTTCATAATGCTTTAATTTACCTTTTTTTCTCAAAGCGTCTTTGTATGAGTCGATACTTCTTCTTTTATACTTGAAAGGAATGTAATCAGAATCAACATTATCATTTTTATTCTTCACATTTTCATCACCTTCTTCTACATCATAATCATCCTCGCCATCATTGTCATCAATAAGTTCCAGCTCATCCTCCTCCTCATCCTCCTCCCTCTCACCATCCCCCTCCTCCTCATCATCATCCCCCTCCTCCTCCTCTTCATCCCCCTCCTCCTTCTCATTCTCATCCTCTACCAACACTTCTTCTATTGTTTCTAAATTCGTTTTCTTAGTTAATTTCGGGATAAAGTCAGCTCGAGTTATCAAGCAGTACCTACAGAAATAATTTGATAAGCTGAAGTTCTCTACATATCCTCCTAGCTGATGGCCTCCTAAATTGTCATTGGCTATGAATACCACAGAACCTTTCACAAATTTATTTGGAAAAACCTCGACGCCTTCAATTTCTAATTTCATTAAACCCTTGACGAGTCTACCCAAGATGCATTCTACAAGATTGCAATAACTTTTTGAATTTTCTTGAAAAATGGATAACAGAAACTATGCATACTATGAAAACATGATTCATTACAAATTTATAGCTCTTTTTCTGTAAATAACTTTTGTCTATGCATTTTTATAATATTTTAACATTTTTAATGTTATTTTTCATGATTATAACAAAAACTATGCATAATATCAAAAAATGATTGATTACAAATTGATAGCTCTTTTTTCTGTGAATAACTTTTGACTATTCATTTTTTTCGTAGCTTGAGTCGTTTGTCCAAAATATTAATTTATTTTTTTATTTTTAATGTTATTTTTCATGATTATAACAGAAACTATGCATAATATCAAAAAATGATTGATTACAAATTTATAGATCTTTCTTTATGTGAATAACTTTTGACAACTCATTTTTTTTGTAGCTTGAGTTGTTTGTCCAAAATCTTAATTTATTTTTTAATTTTATTTGTCACGATTAAAACAAAAGCTACGGATCTTATCAAAAAGTTTAAGAAAATTGCGATAAAAAGGCAAATTTTTACCCAAATCCTGAATTTTCAATCTAATTTTCGAAAACTAAGTCTAAGAATATAATATTTGTCTAGCATTTCCTGGAAATTAGTCACTTTTATGCTTTAACAGTCTCTTGTACAGAAATTCAACATTTTCAGCAAAATTTAATTCAGGATTCAATTAAATGACTTACCTTATAATTGTTGTCCCGTTTTAGCTTTTTAAACGCTACACTTGAAAGCTGGCCGCTACTGCAAAACACGGCACTAACTCAAACACAGAGAACTGTTCTTAAGAAGTAGTCAAAGATAACTGACCTGAAGGATACAGATTGCAGTTTCAATTTGCCATCAGTCTCCTGGAAAATTTTGTCATGCATACCATGACTCATTTCCACCCCCAACTTAAAAAGTGACCACAAAACCGGTTTGTAAACCCTTCAGGTATACCGGATGGCTGTTGGTATATGTATATCTATATACATTAGAGGGAGAGGGGGGGGGGATAGAGAGAGAATCACTTAAACGAAATGTTCTTCTTAACATAACGAAGTGTTTTGGAATTATCAACAATTATATAAATTACTGTGTAAAATTATGAATATTGATCCTAATTTTAAATATGAGAAAACCATACCTAATTTTTTATGAAAAATAATTTTCTTAGTGAAAGTAGAAAAATATTAAGAAATATTCCCCACGAAAGTATATGAAAATTTACCGAAAAAATATGAAAACTTTCCTACTTGCATGTGGTCTTGTAAATTCCCTAACATTTCTGAATTATTCACGATTTTTTCGGGAATATTTCCCGCTCATTCCGAAATTTTTCCGAAAATTAGGGAATTGTTGTAAACATAAATTATCGAAAAAAATTATTTAAACAAATGGAATTTGTTTAAATAAGTGACAACTTATTTTCAAATGTTGATACATACCTACTGCACGAAACCAATAGTAATAATGCTAAACACAAAGAGCGAATTTTCGAAAACGAAGTATTTAAACAAAATTTGTTTAAACAATTGAAAAATAATTAACCAATGTTGACAAATATGGCATTAGACTAACAGTAATCATTTTTAAGAAGAACAGAGATATTGAAAAAATGATTCTGACAAATTGAATTTGTTCAAATAATTGAAAATTGTTTATCTAATGGTGATAAATATTCTATAGAACCAATAGTAATAGCTTTTGATGAAAAAAAATTTCCGAACAAATTAGTTAAACAAATGAAATTTGTTTAAATATTTGGAAAGAATTAACCAACATTAATTAACATTCCAGTAGATCAAGAGTAATAATTTTTAGTGAGACAAAAAAGAATTTGAAAACAATTATTTAAACAAATCGAATTTGTTTAAATAATTAAAAAGTAATTGGCGAATGTTGATGAATACGCCAATGAACCAATAGTAATAATTTGTAATGAAAAAACTAATTTAAAAAAAACATGATTTGAATAAATCGAATTTGTTTAAATTTCACTAATTTATATGGAAAATCAAACATTTTTTGGGAAAATTCCCGATATGTTTTAGAAATTTTTTAATTCACAAATATTTAGGGAATATTCTCTTATTTTTCGGGTAAATTCCCAAATGATTCAGGAAAATTCCTTAGGATATTGTAAGTATTGTTCAATTACCTAAATTTTAGGTAATTTTCCCTAAAATGTTTGGGAAAATCATTTTCCCAACCACAAATGTGGAATATTCCCTAAGAAATCTTAGGGAGAATTTCCGAAATTTTTTACAGTGTACCATAGGATGCAGGCGACATGTGCACAGGTTACAAAGGTCCTGGCTCCTGATTGAGAGGTACAGTAGTAACCACTGATTATATTGTCGTCTTCTATTTTTGCTTCAGCGTGTGCAAGGTATGAAATTAAGACTTGATGCGTCGTTCCATGGCGATATCGAGAATAGTGTTTTAATCTTAACAGCTCAGGAACGTTCATGTTCATATCAACTTCAAATTGTTCTCCTCCATCTCTATTTAGTTTATCTTGGATGTATGAAGGAGCAAGTATACCTGATAGATGCAAATGTTGAGATCTCTTAAATATTGTAAATCAAGAACTGGAAAAGCAAGAGACACATTTAGTTGAAGTCGAACCAACTGAGCGCATCTCATGCATAGATATTATCAACTTCTATGAGCGCTTGTAATACGTTTCGCGTGTGGCTTTTGGCTTTGCGTGTGGCTTTTGATTGCGGCAGCGATGGAATAATATTCGTAAAGGTGATGAAGATGAGGCATGATAATGCTTCCTTCGAAGAACGTGAATATGGAGCGAAAAATGTCCTTTCCTAGCCTCAACGATCCATCGATTCCTCGTGAGCATCCGAGACGTGTTAACTTTTTCAGTTTATAATTGCTTTTGCCGATCCTAGATTATTGCCGGCATCCAGCAAGTAATTCCAGCGCGTCCTAGCCATGGCATCGCATTCCTATATCCTCTGTCAATCAAAAAAATATGTCTATTTTGAAACAACCCCCTCATATCATTAGCCTCCCTCTCGTACACTCTCTCCAAAATCGCTGCATCATTGTTGCGACTATTCGAAAAGTATGGTCCCGAAACAGACAATATAAAGCCGTCTGCAGCAACAATCATAGTAGGTTTAATCAAATGTCGATGTTTGTGCTGAGAGAACGCCTTTCCTGAAATACGAAAATTGTTACTTAACTGCAATGGCTTTTGGTGTTTGCGGCTGTGGATTATAGAGTTAATTTGCAAATTCCGTAACGTGCCTTTCCATGTATACTTGCCTTGGTATTGCTTGGAATCCGACATTCTCAGGAACAAACCTATGCTGCAAAGATTGTCTTATTTTTTCTATAACCAAGCTGACGGCGGCTCTACTTGGGTACTTAAATCTGACTTTTAAAAAGCCATCCGATAAACCTTGCCTTAGTTTACCTAAAAAAGTCAATAAGTCTTTTCTATGTATGTATATGTCACCTCCTTCTTCACGTACGGGATCACAGTACGTAAAAAAAGTGAGAATTGTTCTTTGCTAATTGGCGACATACGTTTGAATTCGTCGTCAGTGAAACAACTCTCATCTTTAAACTGATTTTAATTATTGGCCACATGCCTTAGTTCTTGAAAAAATATTTATAACTCTTGTCCTTTTATTAAATATGGTCGATTAACTGATCTGAATCTATTCAGGATTGATCTCGGAAAGTATCCCTTTTCATCCAAGTGATGTGCCTAGCTTCTAACATTTTCCGGAACATAAGTGTTACGCACGAAGTAGTATAAGGAGATCCAACTCTAATATAAGGATACCCCCCCATTTTTCCGTGCCCACTTCCTATAGCATACCCACAGCATACCAGATTACGTATTGTAGCGCCTCTCAGAACAAAATTTGAAACTGTTGAAACCCAACTCTAAAACCTATGTTATAACGGTTTCCGTAAGAGGCGCTAGAACACGTAATCCGAAGTGCTATAGGATGTGGGTACGGAAAAGTGGGGGTACAATTTTCCGAAATGGCCCATAGAGTTGGATCTCCTTATACTACTTCGTGGTGTTACGAAAAAGAAAAATGTTTACCCTACAATCTATAGACAAGCTTTCTACATTTTGTCTAGCATTACATACTGAGCAAGATGCACTTGCCGTTTGCGTTAACACATCTAAACTAATTGTACTTGGATAAGCTTATACAGCACGTATTTCATCTGATATGGATCTATTACAATTAAGACATAATCTGGATTCATTATCCAAGTCAAGGGGTGGGTGATTAAAAGCATTTCTTCGTGTAATTGCAAGTTGCGCTTGATTTTCATCTTTCATTTCATTTATTCGTTTCATTCGCTGAGGATTATGTCTACGTTATATGCATAGCAGGCAATCTGTCTTCGAAATGCCATCGTTTATTATTTATAGAGTACAAAATAAAGATAAGTATTTACTTACTAAGGAAACGATCGGTTACACATCAAACATTAAGTTACTGAATAAATACTAAATGTCATCCGTAACACAACTCAATTTTTTTTTTTAAAGCAGTTGACTTCAAGAGGATAATATAGTTTTTTGCAAATCTGTATACCACTCATCTGTTCAAAAAACGTAATAGACCTTTTCATTTAAATTCGGAAATAGATAGTGCACATGCGTGGCCGCCATGACAGTTCCCGCGAATTCAAAACTTTCGGCCCTACTGTGTAAAATGTATGCAAATGCAGAGTTAAAAATTTTTTTTAATGTGATAATATCGTATGTAGTGAAAGTTGAATGAATAATAGTTTAGAGTAACTCAAAAGTGATCAATACGAAAAAAAAATTACATATACGGAAGCTGAGTGCAAGAATGCTTGGTTATGATTTCCATAGCGTGAGCCGCTGTGAGTGTAAGGCGTGCGAACACAACAAACATATGCACTAATCTGAGTGCAAAAGTACCATTCCCAGAAATAATTTTGAATGAAAAAAATGTGCCAGGAGCACAATTAGTGCCAGATTTATGTGTAGAAGGGCACAGCAGTGCGCTGCTAAGAAGATGGTTGCAGTCTCGGAAGCAACCAACTGAAGGAAAAAAGAACGAGTTAGTGGCAAGGTGGGGTTATGTTTTGGTAAACAAACTTTGTTTGTGCTTTTTTTATGAAAGTATCTTAGCACTTAACGATGATAAATTTACAAATAATACATATAATGATAAGGATAGGATTACTCGTGAACTGAAATTTCGAGACGTAGAGTTTTTTTGTGAAAATAATAGGATAGCTGTCACAGGTTATGGTCAGGGTGGTCACTATTTTTTAAATTTTTGTCTCCCGGTTTTCTCTAGGTTCTCCATTTTTTTACAATTATTGGTATCGTATTATCTTCTTCCATTTTTATTCACAAAAACTTTGCTATATAATTTAAAAACTTATTTTTTAAATCAAAACACGACATTCCCTATGCATTTGCGAGCAACAGGGCCGAAAATTGACAGGAAGGTAAATTCTTTGTCGCGCATGCGCACAAAAAATAATTGAAATGCAAAGGTCTATGAAGTATTCATGCATCATACACTAGTGCTCATGTATGCCTTATTTCATAAAGTAGGCTGTGAGTTCCATTTTGCATTTAAAAATATACAAAAAACCAACTTCATAGGCAAGGCGCACATGAACACTACTGTTCATCTTGTTTTCTAGCCTAAAGTTTTACATGAAATAGATCATCTTCTTAATTTAACATTTAAAGATAAACAATTCTTTTTATTACGCATTGAATAAGTAATAAACTATGGCGAAGCGAAGACAGATACCGTGTTATGCATGTAACGTAGGACCGCTTCTTAAATTTCTTTTAATCACCGCGATTATTGAAAAAACAGTTAGCAGGACCAACTATTTGAATTAGTAAAATATTCTACTGCTATTCATTGGTTGGCACAACCAATTATTGGTTGGTATTACTCCCGGTTTGTTGAAGTAACAATGCATCTATTTTTTTAGTGATCCGCTGAGTTGAACAATAAATGCAGATTCTGTACTGATAATAGTTCCACATTAGATAATGCACTGTCTGCCTCTCTAAGTCACTCACTCATTCATTCACTCACTCATTCAATATTTACATGCGCATTCACTAAATCATTATTTGCACTATTTACATTACTCATTTAGTCACTCACTCCCTCACTCACTTACTCATTCACTTACTCACTCACTTATTAATTTACTCACTCACTCAGTCAATCAATATTCACTTGCTCAATCACTAAATCACTTATTCACTCCTTCCATCAATCAATCACTCACTGACTTACTCACTTCAATATTTTCACTATTTACATGACTCACTTAGTCATTTGCTCTCTCTCCCTCTCTTTTACTTAGTCAGTCAGTCACTATATCACTCAGTCACTCAGTCACATACATTATGCATATCTCCCTGATGCGTGGTGTGTGTACTTAAACGGTTTACTATCAACTTTTGACGCTCTGTAGCGCCAAGACGGCGCATAGGGTTAAGTTTTGGCCTTAATATATTTTTTCAGGATGAAAAGATGTGGAAAATAGCAAAATTTCAGTCAATTTCACAGAGAGCCATTTTCAATTTATTTATTTGGTACGGGGTCCTTTTTAAATCAATGTAATTCTACAGAATCCAACTGAAAAGTTACATAACCTAAAAGGTTAATTCCAGGCTGAATGTGTATATTCGTTATTGTCAGTAAAAGGGTTACTTTGAAAGTAGGTAATAATTGGCCCCACTCTGAAAGTGTGAAAATTACCAGAAATTAGTTCACAGAGTATGTATGGCGTCCGCGCTATGTATAGTGAATTCGCTGAGTATAGAGAATTCTCCGATTATACTGAATTTGCCGAATATAGCGAATTCACCGAATATAGTGATTACTGAATTCTCTGGGTGTAGCGAATTCGCTGAGTGTAGCGAATTCTCCGAGTGTGGAGAATATCTGATACGCTGTTCAAGGTCGATGGAGTTGATGGGAGGAGAGGATGAGTTTGTCTCTCTACAGTGTCAGTATTATTAATCATATGACAAAAATTGAATAAATATATGTACCTTTTTTCTAATGCTAGAATATGCGACGGCAGGTTCAAATTCTACAACTTCGTCGCTGTTATATGTTTCCGTTGTTGGTAACATTTTTTTTGTTGACAGTCACTCTAGAAAATATGAGTAATATCATCAAAATATTTCGTTCTTGCATATCCTTAAAAAGAATCTGTTACAAATGTATGCTTGCAGAATATCAAGAGTGGCCAAAAACACACCTCCAATGTAAGTAAAAGTAAGCATAAGGAAATCATGAGGAAATACCAGATGTTTCGTTCAATTACCTCTCATTTTCATTTTGCTATTTATATTTCTACATTATTAGATACAGAGGTGGTACCCAGGTAATAATTCTACGTACAGGGGAATGCATAGGTATGTATGTAATGTATGTATATAAATGTATACACAGTCCTACGAGAACTCTGGTTCCTTCTAGGGGGTTGGGGGCAGTAAAAATAAACAAAAACGTCCCTCAAAATTGTTGGATCTGGGGCAAATTTTGGAAACTACACAGGGTACAAATTGTATGTACACGGAAAAAAGTTCTTTAAACTTTCTTGAATTATTTCAAGAGTCGGGGATGAGAGCGAACCTTGAACAAATTTTCTATATTCTGTATAACTTTCAGGATTTAATGTAGAACAAATCTGGATTAACACTACAAGAGTTCTGTAAACTTTATACTGAACTCCTATTTAAAAAAGTTCAATAAAATATATAGTGAAATTCATGGAAAAATGTTGAAGACTTTCGTAGAAATCACAATTGAGGTATTGATAGTTTGTAATCACATCATTATAAAGTTTAAATACCTCAATTCAGTCAAATGTACAGAAAAATTCTTGAAAAAATGTTTATAAATCTCACGGAAATTCGATTTGAGGTATTGAGTGTTTGTGAACTACTTCAATATGATATCTCTAGACCTCAGTTCTATAAAATGTAGCTGCGCAGTCGCTACTGTGCGCATGCAGCGACATTTTCTGCACCCCTCTGGTCAATGTGTTTAACAGATAACGCCGGTTAGTGAATAATAATTTATTAGTGAATTATTACTTTTTTAAATTTATATAACATATATAAACTTCTTCTATATAGATATCTAACTTCTTATTAATCTTGAATCTACTAGAACTTATAACCAAGAAATAATTTGCGATTAACAAATTTTTCGAGATTTAAAATTTCCAAAATTATAAATATTTTAAAGTGATGATTAAAATTTTAAAAGCAAAAAAATTGTTATGAAATGCGTCACAAAAATTGGAGTTAAGTTAGCTGCGAGGTTTTGTTAGGAGTTGCGAATGCGTAGG